>MU006107.1:7280-105610 GCA_010093705.1 Patellaria atrata CBS 101060
AAGGAGGGTATAGTAAGGAGGGTATAGTAAGGAGGGTATAGTAAGGAGGGTATAGTAAGGAGGGTATAGTAAGGAGGGTATAGTAAGGAGGGTATGATATGGTACAGTACCCTCCCCTTCCACACAGGGGTGTTTAAATCTCTCCCCAATCTTTCATATATCAGTTAGATCTCATAAAAGCGTACACATTTATCACACCAGCGTGCCATTCAGCGGAAGGCTATACAAGCTACAAACATTCATTTCCACCCGGGGGCTCTCCTATGCAAGACCCATATAACTCCGGAGATACCTGTCCAACGCCAGATACCCCGAAGCCCATAAATGCAGAGGCCAAACAGACCTAATGAATCGCACTCGGTCCACCCCTCGCCTCCGTCTGCGCCTTGCTAAACTGCGTCAAAAGTCCCAACACGCCTGCTCCCTTATCTCCCAACTCCAAGGCCCGGTCATCTTCTTCATCGTCATCTGTCTGTGCCGCTCTGGTCGTCCTCCAGCTGCCACCCAGTTCACTGTCCTCTTCTAGTATCCTACTTGTCGTGATATCCCTCCTCGGGGAAAGTTCATCCCTCTCATTGAACGCTCTCGAGTCGTCGAGGGGGTGTTGACGGGCTGAGCGGTGGCGAGTGTGGATTGCGCGATGCTGGGGAGATGTATGGGGATGTTGTTGATGTGTGGACATCGAGGGTTGATGGTGCGGGTCGAGAAGGATGGAGTGGATTGGGGCTGTTCCGTCCGAGGGACCGAAGCGGGGAGTACGGCTTATGGATGCTTGTCGGGGTGGGGGACGATATCTACTCCCGGTCATATTGCTTGTCTCAGCATGTTGCAGGGCCGAGTTTGTCAACGCAGGGAATATGGGGGGAGGATGGAAGTTCCGCATTTGAGAGCGGTTGTGAATCGCGCCTCGACCACCATTGGTGCCGGCGTAGTGGTCTAGGAAACCGTAATAGGATTGGAGCATCTTCTGATCTTTCGTTGCGTAGTAATCATCGCGGAGTCCGTCAGGTTTGTGACCTTGGGGTCCCATTCTGTTTTGGTTTGCGTTTTCGGGACCCTTTTGGAAATCGAAGACCGCAAAAGAACAGACGTGACCGAGGCCGTCGACGTGAATTGTAAATTCTCGGAAAAAGTCGATAAGACGCTCGCTACATCTGGGCATACTGATCATCAAGATGTAGGGAGTGACGATGATGCTCAAGATTTCCTCGAGGAAGACTACAAGTTTCATCTTATAGAGCGATGAAAACTCTCGTCGCACCTCATCCGTATGTAATCTATCTTTCCAAGATTCTGGACAATAGTGTATACACTCAATGACCTGGTTCAACGCAAACTGTGGATCGAGGACAAAGAACTCTTCCAACTGTGGACCTCGTGTTGCAGCCCAAACGGCGGTCAGTACACCAAGCCAGAAGACAACGGTTCGGCCTGGAGTGAGTTCGAAGCCTAAGAAGAGCTCGGAATCCCAAAGGGTAGCGAGACCAAGTACAGCGGCTAAGGAAGAAGCTATGAAGGAAACGAAAGTGTATAACTGCGCCATTTTGTCCTTGGGAAATTGTTCTAGGTAAGCATTTGCGTATGGATAGGCCATATTCTTCCGACGGGTGAAAAGGTGCTCAACCTCATTAAACTCCCGGAACTTCCATTCTGCGAGGCGAGTGAAAGTACGGGAACCAATCTGGGAAGGGTCTTTCTGAAATTCCTATGATACGTTTAGTATGGCGTAATTACAAGATGGGCTCGATCTACTTACGATGAAGTTCCGGAAGAAATATACTGCTAGAGAATAAATCAAAACAACCGGGGCGCAGAGTATATTCAGGATGCCCACTACCATGAAACGGAAACGCAGGCTCTCGATCAGCTCTCTTCGGCGTCGGTCAGTTAAGAAGATACGTTGGACTTGACCTTCTCGTGTGAACACAAAGTCTGTCAAGCAGATGTCAATATTGAATTCGAGCATCTTCGTAAAGAATGGACGCATTCCTAAGAAAGGAACAGGGATGTTGAGGTCCAGGACGTCTTTATTGAAGAGAGCGATCATATAATTCTCCCGACGCATTAGACGATTGGCAATGTCATGGGCGTCCATCCGTTGCTTTGATTGAGTCCCCAGGAACCTACGATTTTCCGGAGTAATGCTCTGCGCCGTAACTGGATTTGTGTCCCGTAAGGCCATAAGTCGAGCGACGATCAGCTGCCAAGAGACTGTCTGTATGTCGTGATCGGGTATATCGAGCAAGTAGTGGTAAAAGTTATGCATAGCCCAAAGGCGACGAATATCAACGACGTATTGAATCAGCTTGTAGACCCACACCAAAACAGCAAGCCATAGAACGAAGTTCCAGAAACCGTGCATTTGTTTTATACATTGAGGTATGAGGATTTCCTCGGTACTCTCACTTCCAGGAATCTTCTTGTAGTCGATACAGGTGGTAAGGAACGTGGTGAATCCCATTACGAAGGCGGTTGTAAGGAGACTAAGCAGTCGGCTTAAAAGTATAGACCATATGCCGTGGAACATGTAATATGAGTAGACTTCCTGAAGAAACGCATCTAAATTTTGTACATTAGTCCATCGCCACATAGCCATATCTCTGGGGTTTGTCGGAAAAGCTCTATTACCACCAGGTCTAACATTTGGTTTTGGTGGTGTTGCCTCCTGCATAGTAGGATGTAATCTTTGCTGCGCCCTTGTTGTTTCCCACTGTGCTCTTGCATTGTGTGTGGATGGGCCAGGCACAGGGGAGGGGAGACGCTCAATATCTGGCGATTTACGTGATTTTTGCATTACGATAGGAGGAGGAATAGAGGTAGGATGATCTTTGTAGCCTTCAAGTAAGAGGGATTCAGGCACATCGTCATCTTCTATTGCTCCATCGGCACCTCTTTGGCCCTTACGATGCCTTGATCTTGATCTTGACTTCTTTGGGGCTGGACTTCGTTCTTGAGGTAGAAATGCGGTGCTTTCAGTAGTTATACGGCTTTGTTCTAATAAACGATCGAGGTCCTGATCTTCAAATGTATTACCAAAGTTCTCCTCGTCTAGCGCTATTCCAGCATGATCTTCCAGATCCAAGTCACCGGGGTGTGGATCTTGCTCATGCTGTTGTATAGTCTCGTAGATAGAGGGTGCATCGGTATTCGAAGGGAGAAGCCGCGAGAGTAGATTTGAGGTCATCATTTTGGTAGTACGTGAGGTAGATGCTATGTAGGTAACTTGAATAATAGGCACGATAGGTTATAACCTTGAGAATATAGTATGTTCTGTGGTTGTGACTGGCGATAAAGGACCGGCGAATGTCGCCCGGTCGCCAGTTTCATCTCGATACGTGCCAGAGGCAATTCAGCTCATGATCGGTTGAAGTCCTAGCAAGTGAGATGAGATGTGCTCACGGAGGAGAGTCAGTAGAAGTCAGGCGAATAGTAGAGGTGGAGGGAGTTGTCTTTGTTTTATGTTGGTGTTGGGTGCCTATGTTGAAGATGTCCGAATGATACATGCAAGTGAGCATCGTTCACGCGCACGGACCATATTGCTTTAGGCGCGTCATTACATGACTCGCATATTCTCTGTACAGCCTGGAGCTCGTGACCGAAAGCCACACAGTTCTCCTTTTCAATAATATTGCATGGGTGTTAGATACACATCATCAACATGACAACGGGATATTTCCCTCAAGATGTCCTTTCACCAGTTCCTTCCACACCGAACACTCCTGCACCCGTGGCTGGACAACGCTCGAATGCATTATTAAGTAGGATAACTACAGTCCTATCCGCTTCCTACGCGGATCTCGATATCAGGGATGCTCTTGAGACTTTGGACGCGCGTGGCGTGAAAAACAGCCAGGAAACAAGGCGTCAACTTCGACTGGACGTACAGAAAGAGGTCATCCAATGCAATGGGGAAATTGTTCAAGATTTTGGACAGGTTGCGGAGGTTTGAACTCCCTGAGTAGTGTGCGTATGTTGGAGACTGACCAATTCATAAGCAACTAAAACATATCGGAACCGTAATAACCAGTCTTAATAGATGTTGTGCCCAGATGAGAGAATATATCGCAGCTGCAAATAGGGATACTGCCCCTGTGCTAGAAGAAACAACTGCTCTGTTGTACCAGAAAGTACAAGTCGAGACCAAACAAAGCATATTAGAGGCTTTCAATGCGCATTTTATAGTATCTGAAGACGACTTGACTACTTTAACCTCGACAGCAGAACCAGTAAACGATGACTTCTTCCGGATACTCAACCGAGTAAAGAAGGTCCATCAAGACTCCCAAGTTCTTCTAGGGACAGAGAACCAAAGACTTGGGTTAGAGATCCTCGAACAGAGCTCTAAGCACCTAAATGGAGCTTTTCAAAAGTTATATCGCTGGATACAGCGAGAGTTCAAGACTTTGGATCTTGAAAACCCCCAGATCAACGCATCAATTCGAAGAGCACTCCGAGTCCTAGCTGAAAGGCCCCCATTGTTCCAAAACTGTCTTGACTTCTTCGCCGAGGCTCGGGAACATATCCTCTCGGATTCTTTTTATACTGCCTTGACAGGTCAATCGAAGGATAATCATACCCTTACTACAAAGCCGATAGAATTTTATTCTCATGATCCACTGAGATACGTGGGCGACATGCTCGCATGGGCGCATTCTGTGACTGTATCGGAGCGGGAAGCTTTGGAGGTTCTCTTCATCTCTGAAGGAGACGAGATTGCCAAAGGTATACAAGCGGGGCTTGAAAGCGACCCTTGGTCTCGTGGAGAAGACGATGAGCCTATTTTCGACGGTAGGAAAGCTTTAGGCGAACTTGTAAGTCGAGACTTAGCTGGAGTCGCAAGGCTTCTACGCCAGCGGATTGAACAAGTGATACATACGCATGAGGATCCGACATTGGCGTACAAACTAGCTAATCTCATCGGATTCTACAAGTCCACATTCACGAAACTTATAGGTGATGATTCACCACTACTAGATGTTCTCGGTGCTTTGGAAGATTCAGCTTTCAGACAGTTCCGCGCAAACATGAGAGATCATGTAGCAGCAGTTCAAACCGAGCTTGCCCATGCTCCGCCAAATTTTGCGCCTCCAGATTTCCTTGAGGAAGCGTTGGAGACGCTGAAAGCTCTCATGAAGAGCTATGATACCTCATTAGCAGCCGTGGATAGTAGAGAAGCAGGTTTTCAACCCGTACTAGCAGAGGCTCTCGATCCATTCCTTAACGGATGCGAAAACTTGCAGAATGGTCTTGAGGCACCTGGAAATAGTATATTTGCAATTAATTGCATAATATCTACGAAGAACACACTATCTCCATTCTCATTTACGAGTGAGAAAGTTACGGATCTAGAAGAATCCTTGGAGGAGCACTCGTCAAGACTGGCTGAATATCAACACGCATTTTTCCTAGGTACATCTGGGTTGTATCCTCTCATCGAAGCCCTGTCACCATTATCAGAATCTCCGGAGGATCTTGCTAAGATACCGAATCTCGAACCGTTCAAACCAGCCGCTCTTACGGCCACTAGCCAAACTTTGGATGACTTCCTTTTATCCGCACTGGAAGATGCGAAGGAGAACATTAAGGCCTTAAAAGATATCAAGATGGTACAGAAGATCACAGAGGATGCCGCTAAGAGGTTCTGTGAAGATTTTGAGTACATCAAGAACCGATTGTTATCTGCAGATGAACTGCGAGATGATGAAGATGAAGAGGATGAAATGGATGAGCCTAGATTAAGAGATCTATTCCCGAGAACAAGCGTAGAGATTAGAGTATTACTGAGTTAGATCATATGGAGTCATTTCAGATCTCAGTCGTCTTATCAAATATATCGTCAGATAAAGATTTATACCACCTTCCGTCCAAACCTAGAAGACGCCATCGCTATGCCCTCGTCAACACGTGTTTCCTCCGAGATATGTTCAAATATCTATGCTTTGTTCTGCTTCTTCTCCCATTCTTCCGGTGTATGACACTTCGGTGTCCATGCATGAATAGCGGCAATCTCCTCCTTCAATGCGGAGTTTACTAATCGATGCCTTGCGAGCGTCGTTTTCTTTGCGAACTGGGGTGAGACGATTATAGCTTGAAACATTTGGCCACAACCTCCTTCTAGGCGTGAGCATGTACATCATGTGCTTCGTACAAGAATGCAATCCATACCAGACATATCTTCAATGTCAACATAGATAGCTCCGAGTTTTTCCTCCAGCGTCGTCTTGAGTGACTCCGGGGTTATGCCCGTAGACGCTTGGGTCCTTTCAGCCTCGACGTCCGTTCTAGCGCTCATATTGGAAGTGTGCTGTCTGTACCAGTCGATCGGGATATTGTACAACTCGGTTCGAGTCTTGGTGAGAAATGTTTGGTTGACGTGACTGATTGATGGACGATAAGATAGAGTTTTATACCCGATCATCTCCGCTACCGGGACAGGGGTTAGCTCAAGCCACACTGAGCTAATTCTAGCTTCATCGTAATCGATAAGGTAAGGTAAGGTATCTTAGAACTTGCTTTCAAATACGCTGTACCTTATACCTACAGTGGTACTATGTCTTTGAAAACTATATCATAAGTGTCATATTCTGCATGTTTGCAGCTACTACACGACGTCTCTTCAATATGAGCCGAACTACCATCACCGCCCCTTTCTCGAGGGCTGTGGTCAATGCAATGAGGAAGCTGTAAGTTCTTAGAGCTCCTTGATGTAGTGTATCCTAGACTGATTGTTCGTAGTTATCCTGAAGATTTGGCCGACAAGAGCTGGGATAATACTGGCTGTAAGGAATAAGAGTATCAATGGGGGATTTAGCGCTCACCATCCTTCCGTAGTGCTACTCGAAGCTCCATTTGACCCTATTACACGCCAAATGAACTCCGTCCTCCTCACAGTAGACCTTACAAAAGCAGTCGCAGATGAGGCCATTGAGCGTAACGATTCCATAGTTGTAGCATACCGTGCGTTCACCCTCGACCACCTTTTTTGAGCCATCCTGAGATTGATCCAAGCATAGACCCTATCATCTTCAGAGGATTAAAATCAATTACTCTAGCCGACACCCAGCAGCAATCACTGCTAAGACTAGCAGCCGAGGGGATAAGCGTATGTTAGAGGCACCATTGATATGCCCACATCTCTAAAGGGTGGAACAGGTCTACAGCCCTCATACAGCCATTGATGCCGCAGACGGCGGCTTAGGAGACTGGCTCGCCGACATCATTACAGGCACTCCCATCACCCGTGATGGTGAAGACGAGCTCTCCCTCGAGCCTATCCCCGAGAACCCTCCCGACAACGAAGCCTCAATCACCAAAGATCCCTTCCCCTCCAAAGACACCAAATCCAATCGCCCCTCTTTCCTCCTTCAACACCACCCCTCCCAGCACATGGTCCAAAAAACCTCTCCCAAACCGTATGTATCCCTCTAGTACCTCGGCACCAGGGAATTCCACCCCTAACCCAGGTCCTTAATAGTTCCATAACTCCCCACACCCGCAAACCCATTAAACCCCTCAACCCTCCTCACCCCTCCCATCCTAACGGGGGCATGGGCCGCCTTGTACATTTCGAAAGCCCACAACCCCTCTCCCTCCTCATTGAACGCATTGCTACCGGCGTCGGTAATCCCAAGGGCTTCCCCATTGCCATTCCACAGGGCGCGTCCATCGACAGCGTCAACATTCGGAGCGTTGGGATCTGCGCCGGCAGCGGGGGATCTCTTTTCGCTGGCCTAGATACCGATTTGCTCTTTACGGGGGAACTGTCGCATCACGAGGCGCTAGCGGCGATTGAGCGAGGCCAGTGCGTAGTTACGCTTTTTCATAGCAATACCGAGAGAGGCTTTTTGCACAACGTATTGAAGCTACGGTTGAAGAAGGCGGTGGAGGAGGAGTGGGGAAGGTTGAGGAGGGAGGAGAGAGGACGGCTAGGGGAGGAGGCGGAGGAGGCGTTGGACGATGGTGATGTTAGTGTTGAGGTTAGTGAGAGGGATAGGGATCCTTACGGGATCGTGATTTCGAGGGCGGAATTGTGATGAGTTATGAAGGATTAATATCGAAGTAATGTCAAAAGTACTAGGATTGTACGGTAAGCCAGAGCTACGATGCGAGGAACACAGTCCCTAATAAGATACACGAACGCCAGAAATGAACAGATGGTATACCCTCTTTTCCATCCCGTCACACCTGCACCCCATCACGCATAAATCATCCTTCGTTCACGATTTCCAAAATGTACGTCTGTCAGTGGAGAACGTACAAAGTCATCCACATGCCACAGAACCCCAAACCCCACCCCTGCTGTAGTCCTTACTCTATGCATTCACCCTCCCCAACAAGCCTCCCCTCCCCCTAGCGGTTTCCCCCTGCGCTCTCGGCGCCCTCACAGCGCCGGGTCGCGCGAGGGTATACTTCGCAAACGCCCTCGCGAGCGCCTTCTTGCAGCTGACCTTTTGCGAGCCGACGAAGGAATCGACAGCAACGGCGATAGCGCGGTCGATATCCTGCGCGGAGCAGTACTCCGAGAGACGCATCTTACAAAAAGATTCGGAGATGCGCATAATGGCTTCGAGATGGCGGACCTATCACTGGAGGTTAGTTTCAAGTTGAGTGAAAAGAGGAAAGGTTTTTATTGTCTTACGGTGATGGGATAAGCGCCGGTAGCTAAGGATTCGCGACGCATGTCTGCGAAGAGGCGCGCGATCTTGTCCTGGTCGATCTGGTATAATTTCGGCCTGCACTTCTCCCGCGCGTACAGGATGTACTTCCGCAGCAGCTCTTGGTTGATCTCGCCTTCTTGCTTTTGAACTTGGGAATCCTCCTCGCTGTCGATGTCCATGGACTGCGTCTGTGTTTGTGTCCCGTTCGCGCCCTGTGCTTGGCCTAAGGGATGTGCGCGGCCGTGAGAGTTGACGACGAAGTTCGCGAGACGCTCGTCTTCGGTCGGGTCGACGGTATCGCGGACCACGCAGAGGATGTCGAAACGGGATAGGATCGGCTCTGTGAGCTCGACGTTCTGGCTGAAGGGGAGAGTGGAGTTATACCTCCCGCCGATCGGATTCGCGGCGGCGACAATTGCGCAACGAGCTTGCAACGTTGTTACGATGCCGGCTTTGGAGATGGAGATTGTCTGCTGTTCCATCGCCTCGTGGATGGACGTTCTATCTTGATCGTTCATCTTGTCGAACTCGTCGATGAGGCAGGTTCCCTTATCTGCGAGCACCAACGCACCGCCTTCGAGTGTCCACTCGCTGGTCATGGGATCGCGACGGACGGATGCTGTGAGACCGACAGCACTGGCGCCTTGACCGGTGGCAAATACGGCGCGGTGGGCGGTCTTCTCAATGTATTTGAGGACTTGAGATTTTGCTGTACCGGGATCTCCAAGGAGGAGGACGTTGATGTCGCCACGAAGCATGTGTCCACCTTGCGCTACTTTGCTTACACCGCCGAATAAGCTTAGGGCTACGGCAGTCTTGATATCGGTGTGACCGTATATGCTAGGAGCAATGGAGTTGATGACTTTGTCCACTATCTTAGGGTCTTTTGACAGCGCTCTGATCTCGCGTTCGTCTTCTTCAGTGAGGCGGAAGCCTGCTAACTGATCGTGAGATTTGACGACGTAGTTTGCTTCAAGTATTGTAGCGAAGACGGGAAAGCCATTCTTGTTATTTAGAGATGCATCATAATTGTTGCGATAAATACCTGTGACTTCCACCTCTTCGCCTGGTTTCGCGGAATCGATGAGATCCCACAAGAGAATTACTTCTCTGTGACGCGGTAACCGACCCGCAGGAACCGTTCCAGGGGCTTCTTGTAATGTGAGTTTCTGGTAGTTGCGGTACACAGTCTTTTCCGAGTTCAAGGTAAAAGGACCCTTCGATTGGCAGAACTGACAGAAGGAGATCTTAACCTCAACATTTGACTCTTGGGGAAACGGCCCAAGGGTATTGCCACACTTCGTGCAGTCAAACTTAATGTATTTAAGTTGAGGGAAGACTCCACTGCGACGGGTAACAACACCACTAACGCGTACCAGACAGTTCAAGTGAGATTGACGGAGTTGACGGAGCGTATATTGGACTGGTAAATCCGTTATCCGGACGTGGATCTCCGAGTGAATGCGAGAATAATCCGGATAATGGAGAAGAGTAACATCCATGGCTACATCATCGAAGATGCTCAACATTTCCGCTGGCGCATTGGCTAAAAAGTAGGCCAGTGTAGCTTTTGACTCAGCGAGATGATCAAACGATACTTCCAAAGACTCTGCATTGACCTCGCCCAGGGTCCTAATGCGAGCGCCGTAGACTGAGGTATTGTGCTCGTCCAAGTATTCTGTAAGAAACGATCGGAACTCCCTTGTAATTGTTTTCCGCACAGCTGGTTGAGCTACCCAATCTGTAAGACTAGCTGCTTTCACGTCTTGTAGTGCTTCTAAGGATAGCTCCTCGTTGAGGATATCCTCTCCCATGTCCATATCATCTTGTTCTTCATCATACCTATGTCTTCTACGCCTAGGTTGTCTAGTAAGATCAACCATAGCATCGTCATCATCCTCCGCTAAAAACGCTGCAGGCATTTGCCTCTGTCTTGCTAGTTCGCGATCACGGCGGTTAAGGCGTGCTTCGAGTTGCCTCCTCGTAGAAGCGTCCATCTCTTCGTAATCATCCTCATCTAGGCCTTGCTGCTCGTAAAAGTCATTTGCGCGATTTCCATAATCCTTCGTATCGAAGTTGTCGGCAAACAGATCTATGCCTGCTTCGTCCTCTGCCATTTCGTCTGCATCGTCAATATCGCCAATGAGGTCCTCATCGGGGTCCAGACCCTCATCGTCATCCATATCTTGTGGAAACATAGGCGGGGAGGACGCAGGAGCTATTCAAAGTCTCAACAACTGTACAATAATTTACAATTCCTATCCACTTACGACTCGATGGCGGGGCGGCTGAGGAGGACGGTAGGTCATCATCTGGCTCTCTTGATCGCTTGCGGCGGTTGAGGCTCGAAGAACCTCTATTCGCAGCAGCCATGTTTGATCTGAGTGGCGAGCTAGAAAGGCGATTAGAACTTTATTGAGGAGAGAAACTTCAAGGAACAAAAGTCTGAAAGTGGGCAAGTGTCAAGTTCGTACCTCATTGAATGTAAGAGTTAGATCCTCAACGTCGGGTCCTTTCAATTTTAATAGAAAGGAAATGTCAAGGAAATAGGTAGCAGGAAATATTGTGCGGAGTGGTTCGGCGCTGTAATTGCAGATACTCTGACTGAAGGTGGACAAAAGATGAATAAGAAGACGCGCTTCGCGTTCGTGTCACCGCTAGTCCCAATTAGGGTATATGATTGATTTCTCGACCTCGCATCATCGTTGCAAGGCAAAAAACTACTCGTTTACAGCACCAGGATTTACCTTCATGCTTGGATATTGTGCTTTTATCTTGAATCATTTGGGAACTAATAATGGCATTCAATCCGATCTCTACGACGAATGGACATGCAAAACCGCGTGCCAACAGCATATCCCAAGCTTCTGACGATTCGCAAACAGCACAAGAGTATGTCATCTGTCGCAAACTGAGGAGATAAATGCGGGTTTACTAACGATGATGCGCAACATAGGTTCATAAACAGTCAGCTTCAGCTCGAGGCTGATGCGCGTGAAGCACTCCCATATGTAATCCACAATGGCCAAAATGAACCTCTAGTCGATAACTAACCATTTCAGCAATTCGATACTTGTACACAACCTCTTGGTCCACTTCGCCAGATCCTATTCTCTTGCCTCACCTGTAATCCTCCACCATCCTCTCCTGACACCCATTACCAGCCGGCCGGCGTCTGCTACTCGTGCTCTATATCTTGTCACGGCGAACACACATTAGTGGAGCTGTTCAACAAGCGCAATTTCGTTTGCGACTGTGGAACTACCAGGTTTCCAGAATCTTCTCCGTGTACCCTTCAGATCAACCCAGCTACCGGTACCAAGGGTGGTGTGCATAGTACCACACCTCATAGTGGCAATACGTACAACCAAAACTTTCGTAATAGATTTTGCGGTTGTGAAGAAGAATATGACGCGCATAAAGAGAGAGGTACTATGTTTCAATGTATTGGACTAGGCACGGTGGAAGACGGTGGATGTGGTGAGGATTGGTGGCATCCTGAGTGCGTCGTTGGACTCGAGCGAAGTTGGCACGAAAAAAATTCGGAAGAGAAGGCTAAAGGGCCGAAGGTTGAGGAGAAGAAGGAGCAGAAACCAGCGTTGATTCCAAGCGGGGAAGCTCAAACAGCTGATAGTGAAAAGTACACGACAGAAGCAGTAGATACTACTGTATCTGCAGATGGAGCTGGTCCAGCCAACGGTGATATTGCAACAGATAATCAACCAGAAGGAGGTATTGTCGAAGTAGAACAGGACGACGACCCTCCTCTTCCTCCCGGATTCCCTAATGAGGACAATTTCGAGCACTTCGTCTGCTACAAATGTGTTGCAGCATTTCCTTGGATCAAACGTTACGCGGGCTCCAAGAGCTTTCTTCCTCCCGTATTCCGCAGATCTAACGCTCCAAGCCCCGATGCATCAAATCCCATAGCGGCAAATCCTGCACCAACACCAGCACCAACTTCAGCACCCATCACACTCACCGACGGTCTTTCTAAGAAGCGAAAAGCACTTGATGACATCCAAGAAGAACCATCTTCTACCCCTGATCTGAAACGGCAGAAGAGCTCCGATGAAGCCACTCCGAATGCCGAAAACTTTCCTACCTGCAGACTTCCCACACCTCCACCAACCCCCGACGGTCTCTTTTCTCTCTTCCTTAAAGAAGACTTCAGATCCACTCTCTGCCGCTGTGCTGACTGTTATCCACTCCTAAAACCCCACCCTGCACTCCTCGACGAAGAAGACACCTACGAGCCCCCAATGTCTGTTACCGACCCGGGTGATGGCAGCGTTGGTACCGGTAGTCTTCTTGACCGTGGCGAAGCCGCTCTTAGTAACGTCGATCGAGTCAGGGCTATCGAGGGTGTAATGGTGTACAATCATCTCAAGGACAAGGTCAAGTCATTCTTGCAGCCGTTCGCGGAGAGTGGGAAGCCGGTGGGTGCTGAAGATATCAAGAAATATTTTGAGGCATTGAGGGGTGATGCTGGTGGGATTGCAGCGGCTTTCGCAAGCGCTGGGGGTGGGAGTTCTAGGAATGGAGGAGAGGAGAGTGACCAGAGGAAGGAGCAAGGAGGTGAGTGTAGCTTTCATTGAGTATCCAGATTTATTATGCTGATTCTGGCTCTAGGTTATTGAGTGCAACTATGGGAATTGCCCCAGAGAGAATTCTAGACAGTCCTGGTAACTATCATAAGACAATCTTTTCAGCTGCTTCCCAAGGGCATATATTGGGTATACCAAATCATGTACAGCTAAGTTCCAACCAAGCAAGAATGCGTAGCCAGATATCAATGTAACCTCATTCGAGTTTAACAGCATTCAAATAGTAATTATGCCTCGGTCAGTTACTCCCTATAATAATAATATGCTAAGTAAATATACATAACAACTATAGTCGGAGAGCCGAACAAAAAGCTAAATATTAGAACAGTTCTAATAGCCTTCACATTCAAAATCTAGATACTCCCCGTGAAAGTTCTAAACCTTTCCACATACTTCATATACTCCGATTCCGAAAGCTCTCGTAATATCCTTATACTCCGGTATCCAACACTCCTTCGGCACATTAGTCTTAGAAATTTCCTAGTCCCACAAGCTATACTTCAGGTAAACCTTAACGCTCTTTTCAGTAACCGGTATTTTCACGACCTTATATCTATACGGGGGCCTTTATTAAGTCCTCTGGGCAATCTTAGAATAGTTGAAACCCACTTGGGTAAGGATCAACATGTTAGCGATCATTTATTCACTCCAATTTCGCCGGCGTACGCGGCGCTGTGTGACTAGATTAACAGAGGAAGAAGAAGAGGAGGTCAACATGTCGCATAGTGTATCTTAAGGTTCTTGGTTAGACTTTCCGCGGTCGTCGAGGTGGAGATCCACGGCGGTACTGCTGGCAGCCGCGTTCTCTTTGAGAATGGTCATGGTCGAGAGGTATGATTAAGATGCTCGAGTTGAGATCTTTAAGGTGATATGTGCTATTTCAGTGATGTGATTGTTGTGTAATGGAGCAGAACAGGAGTGGGAGAAGGAGGATTTATACCAGACCTGAGGGATGCCTACAGTCAAAATCTAAGCCCTCCATCCTGATCGCGACCCAGATAAATCACTGGCAGTACAGTGTCTGCCTATGGTTTGGATTGTAATACAGTATCAGTAAGATAATTCCCCTCTAAGATGTAGAAATATGCTGAACCCATACAGCCCCAATCAGCATCAAACCCGTCAGAGGTGGATACTCCTTTTGGCCAACTGCTACAGCATATACAATCTTATGTGTTTTGAGTTGGGACAATATCATCTGGTGAAAGAATTTCCTGAATCGTGGACCAGTGGAAGAAATTGACTATGGAACTATCCGCCACCTGGTCGTGCATCTAGAATCCAAATTCCAGGCGGTTAGTTTGAAATCCTACCGTTGTACACTCGTCAAAGCACCACGTGTCTAAGAACAAATTGTGACATGGGTAGTTCTTCGTATATTGGGCGCCTACAGCCTCCCTCGAACATACGGCTCCAATTGGAGTGTAAGTTCTAGTATGATTGTCACTCTAAAACAACACAAAAAGCAAACTCAACTCAAAATCCACCCTCGTCCTCCGTCTCCTCATACTCCTCTCCGAAGGCCTAACCACTCACTACCACCTCGCGTTTCTTAACGATAAACTCAAAATGAAAACGCACCCTCTCCCATATGATGGAAGATCTCCTTGAATTACCTTGTTATGACGATAGTGAACAATTAGAGTGTAGCAGCGCCTCCAGCCGAAGATATGAGTTTTGAGATAGAGTTATAAGTAGGTAAGTCGCCCTCTTATGACGTGGAGTACTGATGGTATAGATTTAGCGTCTTAAGTGTTACATAATGGTCCCATCAAGCCAATGTTCCATTCTAAAATACTTCCCAATCTCTGTCCACTCCTCGACGAAAAAATTCTCCCGGACTGCGATCGGTCCATGCGTGGACCACGGTATATAGCACTCGAGACAAAACCCAGTCGTCTTTGCATTGACTTCAGGATATGATTCTTTACCCTCAGAAAATTCATAGATCTCGATTGCAATGAATCTTTCCCCTCCATTTTAGAAATCTCCATCATTCCAATTGTCGCAACTGGCCATAGTGGCATTCGCGGATCAATGAATTTTCTAGACCAAGGTTGGCCGTCTTGTCTCGGTTCGCCAGATTTGTCCGCGGAGCGAGCGTTTTCCAGTTCATTTCTGAGCAGCCCCCGGGGGCGTGGATGGCATCTTGTGGATTTTGACTGCTCTCCATATCCGTCGACAGGTGATAGAGATGTAATTTGGAAGGGATTTCTTGCCATAGCAAAGTAGGTTGTAGCTACAGTCATGTTTAGCGAAGTTAGATGTGTGGATAGTACTTTGTTTGCGTGGTGGAATGATTTGGTTCTTGGAGAAGAGAATATTGTAATAGGTGAGGAGTATTTATGTGGATGAAGAATAGGTCGACATCCTGGATCATGGAATGTCAGTCATCTACTCGTCTCCTGTAACTGTAACGTGGAGGGCTATGGGAAACGCCTCACTTTCAGGGGGCTACGGTACTACGATAACAACACATCTTTAGTGATTCGAGGAGAGTTTGTTTCTATGGGCACTGTGAGACGATACCGAGTCCTACGAAATATACACGATAACCCCCTTTCCATCCATCTACTCAAAGCTTCCTTGGAGCCGCCCACTGATACTTCAATGGAACTCCACGTAAAAATCTACTCGCGCCAAAGCTCCACCGTGTCCCTCCTTAGTTGGTGAATCCATCACACCCAAGCCTCACTATCTGCTACACCGATCTTCGCATGCCACTTCCCATACTTACGCCGCTTAACTCATAGCAAACATATCTTACCTACCAGTACACGTCAAGCTAGCAGTCAGAAATAGAATGCAGGTAAGCTGGTTCTATACTTGACGGAGCTACAGGAAGAGCGTCCTGCTTCTACCTCTTAAAGAGGCGGAAGAGGGTAAACAGCTTGTACTCTCGCCTCGAACTGAAGATTATGTGGTTCATCTTTATCAATCCGGATAATGATGGCTTCAACGTTTTAGATAGCTGTGGTCTGATAGTTAGAATGTGGTTGTGGTGGTGGAGTTGTGGGAAAGTGACGAAGAGTCGTTAATATGGGAATAGAAGAGCACGCAAGAAGTATATTCCATGATAGAGTAGGCAATATGTATCTCAACAAAATATATATTGGTATTCCAACTTTCGCTCCCTAGCAGCACACATACAGTATGGTCCTTCACTCGCCATATCTCCTAACCTCACACTCCTCCAGCGTAGAACCCCAGTCCCGCAACAGTATGTCCATAACAAGACGTATCCATTATCAGTCACACGAAGTCCTTTTCATTGCAACTGCTTCTTACCCGAGGAATGATTGTCCCTGCTTTCTCTGTCCTACTCCTTACGGAAGCGCCTCTGCCAAGAGGTAAAGCAAGCATGGCCCGCAAAAACACGATAACATCACAACCCAGATTGTCAAGCAAGTCTCCCGAAACCGGATCATGGTGTGAGACGGATCGTTAAGTCGTTTGGTGGTAATGAAGTGAGATTATTAAGGATTCGATGCAATATCTGGAACGACTTAGGTGCTGTTTGTTCAGGGTACTGATCGGTGACTGACTTAGACCTCAAGAGCTGATGAATAGAAATTCCGTTGGCGTGATTGTGATGGGGAGAAGGGTACGGGAATAACGACTGTGGGCATTCTGATACCGGAGACCGAGAGCACAAAAGCATTTACTCGGACGAAGCGGAGTCGGGTATTCAGGGAAGTCTGAGTGAAGTAATATACGGTTATCTTTGGCTATCATGAATGGTGTAGGTCTGCTGCGGTACATCTGGTAGGAACTAATCAAACTACCTTCATGGCCTTATTTAATATTAGTACGGCGCAGTAAGCGGTAAGACTAATGGGTGTATGCAACGAGTGATACGAGAAAGATAATCATAAAGCTCAATCGTAGCTTAGAAGAGTGAAAAGCATCATAGTGAAGACAACTGTTTTGCTATACAGATACGTATCAAGCACTAGGTGACGAAGTCATAGAAATGTTGAACTTTTTCCCAGGACTACATATCATTGAACGTACAATTCAAAGCACGGCGGGTATATTTCCAAGGGTGAGCAAGATGTGCGCGGCATCCACAATTCCCACCGATGGCAAGAGGAATCAAAGCCGCA
The DNA here is from genome assembly GCA_010093705.1 of Patellaria atrata CBS 101060. Lineage (NCBI taxonomy): Eukaryota > Fungi > Ascomycota > Dothideomycetes > Patellariales > Patellariaceae > Patellaria > Patellaria atrata. Next base: position 24,651 of record MU006107.1, read on the forward strand.
ACCTCCTTCGAATATAGCCAAACGCTGTACAGCCGGATGCATACGCCACATTCGGAGAATAGGGACTGAGTCAATATAACTGACTGGCCACGTGTACTCGATAAAGTAAACATTGTCGTTGGACATATCTGTAATACGGTACAACCCGTTTCAAGGTCATTGGTGGTAAAGGTGTTCAGTGGGGAGACTATCTAGATAGAAAGTATGAAGTGCGTGAGAAGAAACTGTCAGTTAGGGAGAGGGGGTATCCCTAGGACATATATCGGAGTGGTGGTACAAGTAGGGGGTTATTTTCTTTGTCTCTTTTTTCGAGGCCAGTATGTCCTCGGCTTGATATTCGATAGCGGATTTCTATGACTAAGTTTAGTAGGACGTCATGGTACCAACCTGGAAGTCTCAGTTTCGTAAGCTTAGATATGGACGGGAGAAAGGGATTGTCGATGTGCTTTGATACTATCAATCATACAACATCAATCGTAAGCTCATATGTCCTCCTCAAACCGTCTCACAAGCAAATCTCGCTCTTGAAGATATCCCTTAACCTGTTTCACTGTATATTCTCCTCTATGGAACTAGTGGCTGTCAGATCAAACTCACCGATTTACGACATACAACTTACCATTCCAGCGCCTAGAGCGGCATCAGTTCTCGTTTTCTCGAAGACTTCAGCAAAGTGCGCAGGATTTCCCGCACCACTACTAGCTATCACGGGAATTTTGATAGCAGCCTTAACGTCGTTGATGAGCTCTAGATCAAATCCGCTGTTTGTACCGTCTTTATCGATGCAATTGAGCAAAATTTCTCCTGCTCCTAAAGCTTCGACCGCTGTAACTAACTGTCGGACATCAAAGTCCCGTCCTTCCCGGCCTCCTTTGATGGTACATTGATACCAGCAATACTCCTCGCCATGGGGACCTATATTTGAAGTTTTGATAGTGTGGTGTGTGGTTGTTGAAAGGGAAGAGACATAAACACGCTTCGGGTCGACGCTGACGACTACAGCTTGGTTTCCGTAGGCAGCAGAGATTGTTTCTATAGCTGTAGTACCAAGTAGTTTCTTCCCTCTTGCATAGTACTCCTCAGCAGCAATGACGGCGTCAGATCCTATGCTCACTTTGTCCGCACCCGATTTAAAGTACAGGGTCGCCACTTCCAGGGCAGAGACCTTTGTGCCGTCCGGATCCACCATATTTCTGATGCCTCCTCCTATGGTTAGCGGAACAAAGACAGTTTCTGATGTCCGCCTAAGGATTTCCAGCATAGGAGTGTCCGCAACAGGAGAGTTACGGAACGATGTAATATTGAGGAAAGTGATTTCGTCTGCGCCTTGCTCGTAATATTTCTTTGCCATATCCACTGGCTTTCCCAAGTTCCGTACAGCCCCACCAGCAGCGTCCTTTTCACGCACATCGTATTGATCGCCTTTGGTGACAACTAAGTCTCCACTATCATTTGTTCGGACATCCAGACAGGCGATCACACGTCGAGTAAGGCCCTCCTTGGCAGATGATGCAGATGGTGTGGTTGGAAGATCCTGTATCCTTTTCCCCTCTAGGAAAGCTTTCAGTACTCTCAATCCGGCCGCACCGCTTTTCTCAGGGTGGAATTGTGTAGCTAGGACGTTATCTTTCGCAATAGCTCCCACGAATTCCTCATCACCGTACCGGGCTGTAGCAACTGTCCATCCCAGTTCTTCGAGCTCACCTTTACGGTAATGTCTAGCATATGAATGAACATAGTAGTACTTGCTGTCTGGTCTTAGTCCGAATATACTTTTGCCTGTCACATGTTCCTCTGGAGACGTGTTTGCTGAGTTCCATCCAATTTGTGGCACGCTTTTGTCCTCATCATTGAACCTCTTTAACTCCCCAGGAATGATCCCAAAGCCCGGTACTGAGGCATCTTCCTCAGATCTCTCAAATAGAGCCTGAAGACCTACACATATCCCCATAAATGGTTTTCCAGCGAGAATATGCTGTCGTACAGGCTCAGCGTAGCCTGCATCCGTAAATTGTCGAAGGCAATGACCAAAATGGCCAACCCCAGGAAGAATTAGTTTCTGATATTCATGATTAGCTATAACTGGAATGAACAATTTGCTCTTCTCCCCTGCCATGACACTCCTGACTGACTGTACACTTACATCAGGAGAATCTTCACGTTTTGCTGTAGACATCATGGAAACTCCATAATCAAATCACCATTGAACATTGCGCATGCACATATGTACAGCAAGTCTACAGCAACCGAGGAGTGCCGAATTGACAGGGAAGGGAATAGATATTTCATGTACAAGATGAACGTACATCAGCATTAGAAACCTCGGCTGGTGACTTGATCCATTCTACACCGTATCCGACTTTCTCGATTGCATTAACCAAAGATCGGACATTGCCTGCTACGTAATCGAGTAGGTATACAGTCGGCATCATGAACAAATATTTCGCTGTATCAATTGAACCAATTCCATTTTCTATAGCATTTTATGTTTGTTCACCACATGCATGACTCAATATATTCTTGATCTTTTCTGCCGCGATATCGCGCCCCTCTATTCCAAATATGGGAAGGCGGTGGATGTAACAGCTCCAAGGGGTTCTTCGTGATAGGGGTAATTTTCCTCTGTATTATCTATTCAGGTCGAATCAAATCTGTATTCAAACCTGCTTATCACCACCCGGCTCATAGTCGACCGCTGATGTCGCCCAGAAAAGAGGTGACAATATGGACGTCAACTTGAACGTTTCTATGAATTTACATTATCAAATATAGGCTGGTTATGATGCTAGGACCTACGAAAAGCCCGAGCCAGAAGACTACATTCCCTAGCACGTCTCTACCTTTCAGCAATTTGGTCCTGCTCAGCATAGCAAGCGGTAACTGGCTCAATTGGGATAAGAACAAATATCCCCGAACCTTGCGAAACAAACACCACATCACCAACTCATGTACGCAGGCACTCAGCAAGAAAGTCGCGAATGTCGCGGTTCTTTTGCTGATATGAAAGGCACTGATAGAAGAATGGTAAACATGACGTAACAAAAACGCATGGACGGGGCGGTTCCAGTCCCGCGCGTACTGGTCCCAGCTGACACTGTTCCACCAGTCGCCGTAGAAACCACGATCAGCGAATTTCGTCAGTTCGGCGAGAACGTTCAGTATGCATTCCCAAATCACATACCATGAGAGCAACTGCTCGATCAGAAGTGGGAAGAGCATGTCGCTGACGATCCACGGAAACTCCCGCCATCGCTGCGCGAGAGGCATTCCAGCCTCTTTCATGCGCACAGTCTCTGCGACTGGTGGGTAGATGTAAGCTTGTGAAACGATCATCATGACCCAGAGGACTCCGAATGTAGCTGCACTCTTTTCCGCTACATACCACCAATTGATGTGTTCTTGGCGAGGATACTCGAGTTCGTAGACTAGTGTTGGTAGACATATATAGTCGGCCGAGTTCGCGAGAGTGAGGTTAGCAGGGTACGCGGAGGGCTTATTAGTACATTTGCCCATGAGTTCGGCATCAAGCGCACTGATCTCTTGACGGATGATGGAGGAAAAAGTAGATAACTGGTCAGCATCTAGTGAAGAACCAGACTCTATTGAGGCAGCGATGGTGGAGATTTCTGAACGTTCGTTCTTTAAGTTGGTAGAGGATTTTGGGCCAGTTGACTGGCGTCGGTGGGCGGTATTCTGGTCTAGCTGGTCGAGTGCTGAGGTAGGCGAGGATAACTTTCGGCGTTCTGAGGATGTGGGACTGGTGATGGGAGTTATAATGTTGAGTTGCTCGAGCTTCCCCTGTAGGAGAGATCGACGGCGGTATACTTGTGATACTTCATCTTGTCAGTCTAGAGTGAGGAGTTCAAGATTGGAGGAAAGCATACGGTATCCATTGTAAAATGCATAGCTATGTTGTTTCATAATAAAGACTAGACAATGAAGCACTATGAAGACGGTATGTGTCCAGGGCCAGTTACGATAAAGCGTCCAGCCCAATACAGCTCCAAGGTATAATGTTTGCCAGGCATTCTGAATGATCCAGCCTGAAGTTTCCCACTTCAGGTAGCCTTTCAAAATGGTCTTCTGCAAGAGAAGACCGAAAGCTGTACTGGCACACATGACCCCATCCGTTAGGCCAAGCACGACCACATCTCTCTTGAACATCATCTTCATGATCTCGTTCGAGCCTAAAATGCTGCCATGTTCACGCCAATTCTGTGCAGCAACCCGCAGTAAAAGTAAGCCCATCGCCAACCAAAAGAGCGTGAAGAATCCATGGAATGGCGATCCGGCGTTCGAAGGGTTCTTTCGGTCGAAAGTGGTGAATTGTCTAGTGAATACTAAGTCTCTGAATCGCGTCCGACGTTCTTTACCTTCCAGTGTGTGTTCTCTCTCAATCCCACGACGAAGTATCTCCCGCACTTCAGGATCGTCAGCTTTGATTGTATACCTATCTTTTTTGGTCGTCGGCTCAAATATAACCTGAACGCTTTTACGTCGACCAATCGTTTCAAAATTGGTCATTCCCTTGGAATCTATTTCGATCTCAGAACAAGTATGATCTGAATCGCTAGTTGCATCTGTCGTTCTGCTGAGCGCGTTGATATTGCTAATATCCTCTACGCCTCCTCCTTGACTATCCTTAACAAGTGTTTTATCATCTAGGTTCAAATCGTCATAATCTTCCTCATCCTCCGTGCTGGAAGTTTCGGCACTCCAATCCCTACTGGTATCTCCACTACTGTTATTCTGGAGACCCGAGAGTCGGGAACCCTGGACGTGAATTAAGGACTCCCTAGTGCGCATCGTACGGGAAGTAGTGGTAGTAGCTGAAGAGGTTATGATGTGTTGCGATTCCCTTCGGACTTGTGCATCAGAGGCGATGTGTGGAGGAAGTTACTGGAGAGCGCTCTATTCAAGGATGTGCCAAAGTTAGGGCAAAAAAGACTGAAAAAGGAATGATATGATGAACTGCTCAAGAATAGAGGAAAAGTGATACTCCACTGGAATTGTCGAACGCAATTGAAATAGTTTGCTATGCCATAAGGTACGGAATACTTGTGTACTCTACGTACGCGGCCTTGGAAAGTACAAAACAGGTAAAGGTACGGATGTGCGCAATACTGATTGAACGTTCCTTGGCAGCGGACCGCCATCAAGGCAGGCGCGGCTATACACGATCAACAAGAGACAATCAGGTGTCGCCTTACATCTTTATTTCAACGTCTCGACGTCAACTCTTAGAAATGAAGAACCTCAGGCACGCTGTTAACGGTATGTGCCTATTAGACCACTAGCTTGTTATTGACAACTGCATTGCCACCCCATGACGGTCTCTCTTCTGGTTAGGCAGATTTTGCCGAATGTCTGATCCTACAGAGCTACCCGCTATACACGCTATGCCACTGTGGAGTGCACCCCAAAGTCTAGCACACTGCTGTTGTTCTCTTCAGTGTTCAGCGGACGATTCTGAAGCTGTGCCTACCTCTTAAGAGTTCGCAAGGTTCCAATATTGAAACCCATAAGAAGGATCAGTATACTTTCCGAAGTTAATATTATATCTTTCAGCTTCAATATCTCACCGCGTCTTCATGGTACCTCCGTATTTCATTGCATATCCTTCATTTCCTTCATTTCAGTATGTACTCCGTACAGTCATGAATTATATCTCTTTCGCTTTCCTCGCTTTGCAAGTTTCTCACCAATAATAACCAGCCAGCGGACTGGCACATGGGCGATCGAATGGGGGCTGAAAATAGACACAGTGCGAACACGAACCGGTTATAGCCCCGTGCAGCCCCATCCGCTTTTCCGCCTACTCGTAAACTAACCTGAAAGCCCCAATCGCCAGGTAGCAGACCTTGGCTGGGCTGTCCTAGCCCCTGTGGCCTGGTCAATCTTGAAGCCGGCTTGATGGCGCAGTCAACCTACAGATGGATCGTTTCAATGAATTCAAAATGCCTTCATCGCCAGTCTGTCTCCCTCTCTCATTCATGTACCCTTTCTTTTAATGATATTATAATTTTACGTTCAATTTTTGAAGGACGATATCCGCGTTTCTTCTCGCCTCCAGGTCTTTACACAATTGTGAATTTGAAATATCGTTCTTGATATATCGATATAATCCATGGCTCCCAGACGCGGTGGAAGCAGCGGTGGTGGCCGTATTTCAGTCGACAACAAGTGCGACGACGTAGGCGCATTTCAAGATGGCCATGAAATTGCTGTACTCGTCATCTACATATTCTTCATGATTTATGTCTTCGTTGTTTTCTTCCAGTGGTTAAAGGCCAGAAAAGCAAATGACGCAGCGCATAGCATCTTGAGATGGTATGGCTTTGGGCTGGCAATAATGTTCCTGAATCTGTAAGAACACCTAAATCGAAATATACAAGATCATTAACCTGACTACATTGTAGGGGCGCTATACTCGGTCTGATATTCCTCATCCTATTCCGCTGCACCGTAATGAACTACATGGAATACCTCCACGGCTCCATCGCGGTCGTGATATTCCGCTCCCTCGCCGAATGGCTTATCCTCTTCACCATCATGTCGCCCATGCTCAATCGTCTGCAGGTGCACGTCGGCCGCACCTCTAAACTCGCGCTCTACCTCTCCTGGGCCTCACTGTCCATCATTGGTATCCTCCTGGTCGTCTACCTCATCATCCGCTCCTACGTCGCCTCCGACTGGGACAACCATGTGAATGGGTACTGGTACATCAGCGTCGCATACCAATTCCTTTTTTTCCTTTGCGTGATCTTCATAACGACGAACTTCGCCATCATCATGAGCCGCATGGCGAGCCGCAACATGCAACTCGGGAGCTTGAAATTCTGGCTTCCTTTCCTCCTCGTAAACCTCTTTATCTACAGCTTCATATCCGTCTTCGACGCTTTCTATTACACCGTCGCCGACCATGATGTCACGCAAACCGCCTCCGTCGTCTTCGTAGCACTATACAGTATCTTCCAATGTTTGATTTTGACCTCTCTGCTCAAGTCCGCGACGAGCCCAGCACTCACGACGACTGCGAGTGGCGCGACCTATGGTGCGGTAAAGCAGAACCAGGCCCCGCAAATGCAGCAGTGGGAGAATACGAGTTACCAGCCTCAGGTTCCGCGGCAGACGCAGCAGACGAGCTGGCATGGGCTCGGGAGGCAGTTTGCTCCGGCGTAGCAGCAGGGGAAAACGCAGTATCGTTGAGGAGTATGTATTGAGCTGGGACTGGATTAATGCAAAGACGAGAGAGTGAAGACATGGGTGATTTGGGCTTTGGCGAATTTGTTGCGCGGATACCCCCTTCTCGTTATGAGACTAAGATTTAGGCCTGAAAATTGTACATGAGTAATTTTATAAATTAAATATTCCACTAATGCTTCTTTTATGCCGAGATTGATGATAGTGTTGTTCGAAGTAATAGCTTAGATTCGACAGAGCTATCGCATTTACTCGAGGATTCATCTGTAAATGAAGATATCCCCCAACGAGTGCCACAATTTCATGAATAAAATAGTCATATATACCGACTAGAAACCAGGGGTAATTTGAAGGGATACGTATTTAGGACACACAAGAAGAGACCAAGGATAAAAAGGGAGGACAAGGACAGGACGTAAGTGTGACTGTGACTGTCAACAATTAGTGGTACGAGTATAATGAATTGAAGCGGTCAGTCTACCATGGAAATGATGGGATAGGGAAGCATTACTTATCATTCGAAATAAAGCAAAGTCAGATATCGGAAGGTGTCAATTCTATCACGAGGGTACAATAGGGCTTAAGATTTCTACTCTAACTAGTTCTCCCACTATCGAAGGAAACTTAATAAATGAAAGTGAAAAGGTCCTTCGCATATTTGCTTACGAGTGTCTATTCACCTTACAGCTACTGAGAACTTGCAGAGATTTCGCTCGTCGACGACAGGGTAAAATAATAGTGGTCACGATTGATCGAGGGGATGGAAGGGTATCGAAGGGATTAGTCGGGAGATGGATCGAAAGGGGACGCTATCGCTGACCTAGTGCGTTAAAGGGGCTAAATGACAGTGCAAGGTAGTTAGTTTAAGACCGTAAATAAGACCTTTCGCAAAGACTAGATATCGCTTCGACGCATCGTTCGACGATCGATCGTTGGGGCTCGCGAGGTTTGTATGGATTGTTGGCTAGAAACAAAGGGGTGCTCGATTCGTAGTATGGTAGTACATTGTAAAGAAACCGCGCGAATGAGAATCGAATGAATCGCATCGTTCGAAACCGACATCGCTTCGTGAAGGACGATATCGCCGAGTAAACCGCCACAGAATCCCGTCCGTCTCGAGGTCGTTCGAAGTCGAACTGCTGATTAGATCAATTTGGCAGACAATTGAAGAAATATTGTGAGAAGTAAGAAATTGCCAGCCCTAAGCGTGCACTGGCACCCAACCAAGCAAACGATCTTGAGTTTTCCCGGTCGCCCGTAAATGTCCCAGTGATACCGATAGAACTGATCTTTTTTAAGTAGCCAAAATGATGAAGAGAAAATTGTCTACTCGGCAGTATCAAGTTCGTCGTGAGCGGGAGGCGGGGATTCGACTGTCTAGTTGTCAGGGTTGCGGAATCTGAGGGCACAGTCGAATTGGTGCATACCCTTCCTATCGACACCATTGGTCCCATTCTCGGGTTCTTCTTCTCTGTCTCTAACATCCTTCATATCGCGATCGCGATCGTCGGGACTTCGGCTTCGATCACGGTCGCGGTCTCTACGATCATAATCGCGCTCACGACGGTCATCCTTGCGAGGAGAATACTCGCCACGGCTGCGACGGGGTGGGGTGGCACTGCGACGACTTCCGCGAGGGGATCGATCACGGCGTCCTGGACGGTCACGCCCCGAGTCAAACCGCCAAGAAGCGGATGGGGGAGTACGGGCCCACTTTAAGATACTGTTAGTATATGTTAAGGTTGAGAAGGTGTGACCGTACCTCAATCTTCAGCAGGTCATCACGGCCGATGCGCTTATTGTGCATCTCATGGTATGCATCATCTGCGTCACGACGACTCTCGTATTCGACGAAGGCAAAGCTTCCAGTACTTGTTAGTAATACTCGAAAAATAAACGCTGGAAGAGAAGGACTCACAGTCGGCTTGACGCGGAACGTGGAGCCGGGATGTCACAGCGGACGAGACGCCCGTATCTAGAGAATTATTAGTTTACCAAGAACTAGAGAGAAAGGTAGTAGAGGCTATGCTAGAACAAGACAATATATGATGAAAGTCAAGAAAGAGGACAAATATCTTGATATGAATACTTCACAGGGAATCACACAAGTACTGGAGCTCTGAAGTAGACGGAGGCAGTGGCTAGGGGAGCAATTTTGTGCTCCTCTTTGAAGATGTGTAGTTATGGGGAACGGTCTCTAGTGCTTGCCGGTCGGATTGTGAGTGTGTGAGAGACATACCGCTCGAATTCGAACGCAAGATCGCGAGCGCGCGTACCGTGGCCGAAGCCAGTGACGTAAAGAGTCGTTCCTCCACGAGACATGGTTTCGAATAGGTGATCAAAGATGAGAAGTAGTCGAGGCAGAAAGGTACTGCCGAAGGGGTGGTGTGATGAAAGCTGATACCAAATAAGTATGGTAATGAGGTGTAGAGGTTTTGGATGTTAGGCAAGGGAGAGCTCTGGCTCAAAGGAATTTCGCTTATATCAGCAAAACATGCCAAGTCGTAACTACTCCGTTTTCAGAAAATCCTTGGCAGTCACGTCTTACCTTTCCTTGCGCATCGAGGAGCTGTCCATTGACTTCATTGAACTCCAAAAAGTTCTTGTCCACTACTTTCAACCTACGCTATTCCATACCTTTCCCCCAACCACTGACCACCTAACCGGCCATACCACTCTTACAAATCGACCATATCGAGTCTGTTCATATTTCTCACAGTCACTCGACTACTGCTCTTTAAAGCGTCAATCTCATTCCGCAAACGCGCCACATCCTCTCCACTGCTTGATTTCCAGGCTTCCTTTGTTCGTAGCTATCAAGCTACTGTCACCATGTCTGTCGAGGTAGCACTTGATAGCCCGCTCGCTAAAGCGCTTCAAAATGTTGTAAATCCGAAGCTCGCGGAAGTGGGGTGGGCATCAGGGGATGCAGGCGACTCGACGCTCGCTGAGTACATCGTGCTCATGCTCAGTAATGGCAAGAATCAGGAAGATATTGCGACTGAACTTTCTACCGATCTTCTCGTAGACACCTCAGGAGCTATCGACTTTGCGCGGTGGTTATTCGAACAAGTCAACCTTCTAAATTTTCAAATCAACGGCAGCGCCGAACCATCACATTCGGGATCATCTAATGCGCCTATTCCATCACAATCCGAAACTACGCATGACCAGTCTAGAGACGCGGAGATGGGCGATTCCAATGACGGAAACCAGACAGCCATGTATTGTACACATCTCCAAACCTACTGACACGACTACTAATAAGATTACATAGTCCAACCGGTCCGAAAGCTATGCGCAATGGCAATTCGAAACCCCGTGGGATGCTCGGCCAAGTTAACAAGGCAATGTCGCGAAATGACAACCCTCTTCACCGCATCAAAGGCGCCGGGGGCGCTGGTCGCATAAATTCGCATTCCAACAGAGAGCCACCCAAAGGTCCAAGAAATCAAGCGATCAATCGTGGTTTTCAAATGGCGTCCGCAATTCCCATGCAACAAATGCAACCCAATGGTATGCCCAACTTCATGGGTGCCCCTCCGGATATGACGAATATGAATCCCGAGCAGAGAATGCAAATGCTCAAGTTCTTCGAATTCGGTTCCTCCATGATGGCCCAGTTTTATAATGTCGCACAACCACCTAACGCCCATGGTCAAGCTATGGGTGGACCGGTCTTTAATCCTGCATTCCAGAATGGCACACAAGGCCCGCAGCCCGGAAAATCGTTGTTTGACCGCGTAGACAACAGGTCTCAGAGGCGTGGTGGAAAGTTCAATAATACCCCAAGGGCGACGCAGCCGCAGCAGCAGGATGTTAAGATGGGCGATGATCCGCAACCCACAACCGACGATCAGTCGTCGTCTATGGATGTAGAAACTTCTGCGGCAGTACAGAAAGATCCTCCCGAGACAATGTGCCGTTTCAATCTCTACTGCACAAAGTCAGATTGTCCATTCGCACATCAGTCACCAGCCGCACCACCTGGAGTGAATGTGGACATATCCGATGTCTGTACCTTTGGTGCCGCTTGCAAGAATAAGAAGTGTGTCGGCCGTCACCCATCCCCGGCAAAGAAGCTTGAACATCATGCCCAACAGCCCTGCAAGTTTTGGCCCGATTGCACCAATGAGTACTGTCCCTTCCAGCACACACCGAAGCGATGTACTAATGGGGCCGACTGCGTTACCCCAGGTTGTCAGTTCGCTCACAGCAAGATAGTGTGCAGATTTAACCCATGCACAAGGCCGCAGTGCCCGTACAAGCACAGTGAAGGCCAGAAGAGGGGGGCGTTCGAGGATAAGGTATGGAAAGCAAACTCCGGAAAAGAGCATGTCAGCGAAAGGAAATTCGTGAACGAGGAAGAGGAAGAGTTGATCCTGCCCGGTGCAGGTAATGAGAATTCGGATCCGGTGGAACCCCAAATCATTACTTAACTCTCGATGAATAGATGATGCATATGAGTGGCAAACGAGTTGTGGTATGGCGGTGGTAGAAGCATAATTTTCACTGACTCTGTATTTTTATAACAACGTATGAGGATCAAACAGGCGTAGTTGTGAATGGGACGGCAAATTCCCAGGGGCTGCTGGGACGGTTTGGATACGCATATGTAGAATGAACAATTCCCTTGTGGACTGTAGCATTCAGCTACAGTCAATTTAAACAAACATCTCTCCCAAACATGATTGATTTCTGTGATTCTTTTCGCTTTTATTCTGGATTACAACCCTACAGTAAGCATGGGGATGACGGGTATACGTCGCGTAAACTCCGATTTTCTCCAGATCCATGACGAACTCTATCTCGCAACATAACTTATTGGGATGATGAGAGGCTTCGGTAGCCGTTTCATCAGTCCTCCTTTTGATTTTTCGGAGCAATGCGTCTCCATAAACATGTCTTCAACCCAGAACGTCTTATTTGCAATGTACATCTAAGGACGCGCCCAATTGACCCTCGCTTCACGCGACTATTTTCAACAGCCGCAACAGCTCAGGACAATTCCCTCGAAGATGTAGCTATAATCGGCGGAGGCCTCACTGGTCTAGCAAGCGCGTATTATCTGGCGAAAGAGAGACCTTCTACAAAGATAACCATTTATGAAGCTAGTTCACGGACTGGTGGTTGGCTCAACTCCAAATATATTGATACTCCCTACAAAAAGCAGGTCTTATTTGAGACTGGGCCACACTCAATACGGTCTGGTGGAGAAGCTGCAATCTTTATCCTATTCCTGGTGCGTATTGAAATAATCTTCCCATTATTACCCTTTTTAACATCTACTAGATCCAAGAACTCGACCTGCAGGATGAGATCCTACCAGTCTCTAGATTTTCCCTTTCGGCTCGGAATCGATTCATATACTACCCTGATCGTCTCGTGAAGATGCCGCAAGGGGTTGACTTTCAAAGTCTTTATTCATTCGTCTCAGAACCCGTATTCCGAGAAGCACTCCCCGGCCTAGTTCGGGAGCCGTGGATTGATGCACTAGAGGATCCCCCAATCGATGAGTCTGTAGGGGATTTCATAAGTCGGCGACTTGGCAGACCCATAGCAGAAAATCTCGTGTCTGCTATTATTCATGGAATCTACGCCGGAAACATTTGGGAGCTGAGTTCAAAGATGTTAATGCCGGTTCAGCGGAAGATGGAAGAAGACCATGGAAGTATACTGCTCGGTTATATCAGTGGCTTGTACAAGAAGCCTGAACTAACTATTCCATGGCGAGATTTCGAAACCTTTGGATCCGTGAGAGAATCTGGGATGGTTCTTTCGGAGGATATAAAAGATAAATTGTCGGGGGCATCCATTTACACCTTTAACAAAGGGTTACAACAACTTACTGACAGACTCACCTGGAAGCTAGAACTAATGAGCAATATAACTATCGAGAGAGATACTGAAGTCGAGAATTTACAGCTTGATTCTCGGACAGGCAATGTTAACCTTAAGGTATGTCAAATAAATATATAACTAAATTAACTGACAAGACGTAGATTAAAACCAACAAAAGTCGAAACACCATAAGTAAATCTCATGTCATATCCACAATATTCTCCAAACACACAGGCATCCAAGCACTCGCCGACACCGACGCGGTGACTGTGATGGTCGTAAATCTGTATTATTCAAACCAGTTCCTTCTCCCAGTCAATGGATTTGGCTATCTCCTCCCGATGAGCCTCCCATTCTCGCAAAATCCGGAATTCGCTCTTGGTGTATCCTTCGATTCAGACTGCGCCCATTTACCAAATGATCCCGCAGGTACCAAAGTAAGCGTAATGCTAGGCGGGCACTGGTGGGACAACATGACAAGCTATCCCGACGAGAAAGAGGGTTTGCAGATGGCTCGCAGTGTTTTAGAAAGACATCTGGGCATCAAAGACGAGCCCGTAGCAAGTCTGGTCTCCTTGCAGAAGGATTGTATCCCACAGTACAAAGTTGGACACGAGGAAAAAATGAGGAAAGCGCATGCGGAGCTGAACGAAAAGTACCGAGGCCGAGTGAGGGTCACGGGCAATTCTTACCATGGTGTTAGCGTCAACGACTGTGCACGAGGGGCTTGGGACGTTGTGAGAGCTTTGGTTAGAGATAGTGGTCCTGGTCTTACTGGTCTGGAGCATTTCAGAAATCCCCATTGGATAATACTCAGAAGCAAAAGGTAGCAGGTCCGAAGAGGTACAAGCAGTGGTGCTCCAGATTGTATTATATTGTTTATTAAAATAGAGAGATCAAGAGAATCCAGTATGTCTTTGTGAACATGGACCCGGTGTATCTTCGGCCTAACTTTCCACTTTTAATTCGACGTCACAGTTGAAGCTCTCGCATCAATTTCCTTCGTTTGCAGTCAAGCACTCAAAGAAGACAAATTCTATCATCATGGCCGACGAAGAATATGACATCGATCCCGAGATAGCCGCGGCCATGGGCTTTGGAACTTTTGGTAGCCAGACCAACAAAAAGAGAAAATACAACCAACAAGATGCCGTGACTGACCAGGATCAAACCTCGAAACCAAAATCAGCATCGACTGGGACGAATTCAACACCAATAGGAGCACGGCTTCCAGTAATTCCAGGTAACCCGATTGCGGCCGCAAGAGCACCAGCAGAGGAACAGGAACGACAAGAACCGGAGATATTAGAGGCCTTCGGGAAACCCAAAGGAAAAGGAAAGCAAAAGCAGAAGGAAAAGGCACCCTCAGGACTAGCAGCTTTTCTTCAGAGAGCACAATCTTTACCGTCTAGGCCGCCGGCACTAGAGCAGGAACAGAACCAGCAACCTGCAGCAACCACGTCCGTCCAGCAACTTCAATGGGCTAATGATCGTGAGAATCTTAACACCCTTGCTCAAGGTGTACGCGATGCGAATGGTGATATTGCGTACTATATGCCTAGCTTTGTTGAGGATCCTTGGGCGAGTTGGCGTGAAAAGCAGGCTTGAAGAATTTATGAATTGCTACTCGTCTCTGTTAGTGCTAAGGAACGCACCACGGACTGAGTGCGAATATGGATCCCCATGATTCCCATAGTGGTATCCGCAGTCATAGTGTGCCGCGCTATAAAAGAACTATTCATATGTAGTATGATTATAGAAAATTTACTGCTCCAAGGAGAACGGTATAGCAGATCTCTATCTCCGCCTTGCTTCGTTCGAGCTCCACATAGGCTCACTTTTCCGCCAAGCTACAAGTAATGTATCTCTGGATTCATGGAGCAGTTACTTCGGTTTCCAGATTATCGAGCGCGTTATTGGAGGTAGGCTGGTGGTAATTGTGATTATAGAACACTACGAAACATAACCCAATCGAATCGATCACAAACATTCAAGCGCTCTTTGTGCAAATGTGCGACCCCGCTGCATTTGGCTCAGAATTCCCAGTGACCCCATCTCTTTAGTGCTACAAAGGACCATCATGGCCCCCCTTTCCTTCCACAAAACCTCTCAACCCCCCCGCCATGGCCTCCAAATCCCTCTGCATGCCCTCTCCTATTATCGCCGAAACAGGCCACGCGAAAGGCCCATAAAACTGCGCCGTCGTCGTAAACACACTCTCCTTTACCCCTTCTCCCTCCACCTCCTCAATCGTACTCTCGCGCCTACACCTCAACAGCCAATCGGGCGAACTCTCATCGAACCATTCGGCCCGCCATACCTTCTTCCCACTTCCCACTTTTGCGGGCACCTCGACCGCGGTGATTATATCTTTGCCTTCCTGTGAAAAATGCCACGGTGCGTCGTTGAAACGTGTGTGCATCCAGACGTCAAATCTCAGCGAACTCCCTACCCTCATGAGCCCCCTGGCCCCCTCTTCCACACCAGTGGGGTGTATCAGATAGGCATTCCGGCACCAGGGATTCCACTCGCGCCAAGTGGTGGTGTTGGAAAATGTGGTCCATACAGTGGAGCCGGGAGCTTGGATGGAGATTGTGGCAGAGGCGTACAGGATGGGTTTGGTGTCGAGGTAGGGTTTGTTGCGGTTGAGGAAGAGGGAGAGGAAGACCATGAAGGCGGGCGCGAGGTAGAGGAGTCGGGTACGGGGGGGTAAGGGGACTGTTGGCATCTTGTGTGTGGGGTTGTGCTTGGAGTTTGTGGGTAAGAAGGGTGTAAGTGGGGGAATACTCTTGTTTATATATGTTGTTGGATATGGGATTAGGCCCGCAACCAAGAACCTTAGTTCTAGTTCTAGGTATTAGCGCGGCGATGGTGCTATAGTGCACAAGATTTTTATGTATACTAAGGCCGTAGAATGGGAGCGGAGAATCAAAGTTTCGTGATACTTTGGACTTCGTTCCTGTACCACAGTATTACTCTGTGATGCGGTTTGGGGTCGGACAGATGATAATTATTCCGAAATGCATTGGGCAAGAACATTTTGGTTTTATAGCCAATGAGACTTTACTATTTTTGACCAATTATACTGTTCCGTTTCCAGTTCTGCCTTAGCCCTTTAACAACACCAGTATCTTTTAAAAGACGTCGAATTCTATCTATAGAAGCTAAGCACATTATTTGACATGCATTGTACTCGTTATACCGTACTTCATGATATTCCATGCCTAGATATGAAACTCTATGTGGAGTGCCTTATCTCAGCACAAAGAAAGTTTCTCACAAGACACACAACGCATATCTTGGGACGGACTCTCAAGATTCCCTTAACCTAATATCCAATATGATAAGAACAGATCGTTATCCTCCGAGATACCTTATGGTTAACTTACAGTTGATGGGTTTTGTAGTTCTAGTGCGTGACTCCTTTGGGTTTAGACACAAGTAGCCTTGAAGTGTCCGTATCCATAAAGCGTTCGACGTTGAGAAAATATCTCCTAAATCAGTCACCCGCATATTCCCATAAACAGATTCAACGCATTCATCCCACTTCTTCCTGCAATCACAGCCTTTGTACGGGTACCAAAGGAAAAGAGCGATGCTGTTTCACTGATGCTAAGGAGAACGTGCACAATACTTCAGAACTACCTATACCCGCTCTGTGTAGTGAGCACCATCATTCAATACAATGTAACAATGTAACAATGTAAGAGGACTATCCCGTTGGGTAAATGTAGGTATACAATGTCCAAGGGAGGGTTATATATAGTGTTTCATCCCGTGGGTTTCAAACTAAACCAGCACACTCTATCTCCATCACGATTTGTTGAGACATTGCAGAGCATAAATCAATCTCAAAACGATAGCATTAAAAATGACTCCCTCAAGCTTCATTAAGGAGTACAAGCCGTCTGACTTTCGAGTAAATTATGTTCAAATCAAAGAACTTGGAAAAGGCGGACAAGGCACAGCATACTTGTTCCGAAATCGATCCAATGGTAAAGAAATCGTCGGTAAGGTTATTACTGAACGTAGATTTCAATGCCTAGCTCATGAATTCAAGATTTTCAAGGCCATGAGTCCCAGTAATCGGATCATCGATATCCTCGGTACGATCGAGCACTACCCGAACCACAACGAGACTCTGCTCTTGCTGGAGTACTGTGATGGTGGTGACCTACACAAGTGGAAGAAGATGAGCAGTAAGAACGTGCTTGAGAGTGAAATCAGGTTGATCTTCGAGCAACTCGCTGAAGCGATATTCTTCCTCCACCATAAGTGTCCAGAGACAATCATCCACAATGATATCAAGCCGTTGAACATCCTCTTGAAGACCAACAAGAGCACAGGCAATATGGACGTCAAGCTCGCTGACTTCGGTATTTCCCATAAGTTCAAGAAGTATAGACCAGCGATTGAGGAGGAGAAGGCCGGTGGCACTCCAGGCTGGTTCGCACCAGAGTTCCCCCGTCAATCACCTGCGTCAGATGTTTTCGGCGTCGGCGCAATAATTTACTACCTTTGTACGGGCCAGCAAGCTGGAATTGACCATCCTGGTCAAAAGCCACCCTATCTCCTCGATATCTGCGACTTTAGGAGCAAACGGCTGCGCAATGCGATGGAGACCTGTTTAGAACCACGATATACTGAACGAATCAGCTCAACCAACCTTCATCGTACCTTGAATTGCAATGGTCCACTTCCTAAATCATCTAGGAGCGGGAACCCTCCACCGTCCTCGATGCCGGCGCCCCCGGCGCCGGGGTTTAGTAACTTCAACCAGCCACGTGGGAGGGACTTCTCCGACCTCGATGACCGTATACGCCGTCTACGACAAGGAGATCCTGGAACCTTCTTTTAAAAAGTGAATGGTGATAAATTTCGTTTGGAGGTCAAGATATGATAATCGAGAAAGTAAGGTGAGGTAGCTTGAGTGACTTAAACTACATGTGAATTTACATAGCCCGGTTGAAAGTAAATAAAATGTGAAAGATGTATCTCCATTATTTTGAACTTTTAAAAATTTGGTGACTGCAATAATGATGATGACTTCGAGCGAATGTGAAGTGCTGTCATATAATGAGTAATGATAACTCACATAAAAGACACTTCTACAAACCTTGGAGAAGATAATATAAACAAAAAAAATTTTTAAAAAAATAAAACCATTAAATTAATTAGGCTTGTAGGCCTCCTTGAACCCCTGGATGGGTTTTTGCTGGCGTTGCTCCATTGACCTGAGGTTTACCGATAAACCCGCCCGGAGGGAATCGAACCGACAACGTTTGGGGAGGGGAGAGGGATTGTAGTCAGACTGCCGACCGCTTTGCCATTATTAGTTATATTAAGAATCTCTCAAACCCAAATGTAAAGAAAGGGTGCGGGAGACTAGAAAGGGGATATCACGTGTGGTGCTGGAGGTTGAGAATGATACACCTAATCCATTGGGAAGCGTGGAAGGAGCTTTATTTCTAGAATTCTTGATTACTGTGATATATTGTGTCCGATTTATCGTTGACTTAAGAATGTGATTGTGATAAGTAACCTATCATCCACGAGTTGTACAAGTAGCTTGACGCGTTATTGACGCGTTCGAGGCGGACTGACTAGTTCATCTCTTAATATAGCAGCAGGAGAGTATATCATAGACACTCATATTTTCCCAGGTAAAACATAGTGACAGATATGACATAAAATGTAAATGAGTTTGTCTTGTGATGTTCCTCGACGGGAGTCAAGGGTTGCGCTTATCGATAAGGACCTCTGACCTCTTACGTCGGTATTCTCTAGAGCTCCAACCTAACCAGCTTTTTTAATATCGTGATTCTCTCACCTCAAGTCGCTCCCTTCTACCTGATTTTAAGAAAACTGTACATTTGACTTCACTTTCACTTGCGATAATAAACCCCTTACCGTCCGAATCTTTTCAAGTTGGCCCGCTTTTCTGAGATCGTACACTTCCTCCAGCGCAACGTTCCAAGTTCCCTCCAGAAAGAACTTCCTAAAGCCGCATCAGCCTGGTTGTTCAAGATACAAGCTGGCCGAGAACGGCCAGGCGCGACAATGTCGACGCCAGACAAGCAGTCATATCTTTCCGCTGGCATTAATGCCATAACCCCCTGGGGATCAAGAAGCGCAACCCCGCAACCAGGACAGAAGAAGGATGGAGATGAGCGACCATCAAATCCACGGCTTGCATCGCAAAGAGGTGGAGATCACACAGTTAGTGGTAGACCTAGACTGAGCTTGAAGAATTATCCGAGAGACTGTCCACCACTGAACGTCCAGTGGTACCATGCAGTTGATGTGCGTTTTACCTCCATGGCGCCGTACTACTGATAAATGTGCTATGGCTGACTGGAACTGATGCGCAGATACCTAAACGCAAGCCGTTTCAGACAAACCTGAAGACAGAAGCCCTCCCCCCTGCCCCTAAGAAATACGTTCCGTTTTCTATCAGAGACTCTCGCGCTATTGAAGCTGCATTCCAGAAGATTGCCGAAGACGAGGACACTGCTGAGACAAGACGTGCGCGTGGTGATAGTTCTGAAGATTCATCTGATAGTACGGGACGAGAGAACAGCGGGAAATCAAAGAGAACCTTGAAAGTTCCTGTCAACGAGGACTTTTTATTTGACGTAGATGTGACAGAGAGGGAACTGTCACCGGCTTATTGGCAAGGACATGTGTATCATGTCCGCAGAGGCACTTGGTTCTACCATGGTATGCTCATATACATGACTTTGCGCGATATTATCTTTAACTATCGATTTAGAGGGCTCTACCCTTCGACCGTGCGACGAAAACCTCGCAAATCAGTTAGAAGAGGGTTATTTGAAGACTAAGGCATGGACCGTTCCTTCATCTCAACATAAACGTTCTGCATCCCAACCTCGTTCGAGACCAACATCCGCCCTTTTTGGAAATGACACCAGTAGCGTTAGCAAGCTCGAGGCTTCAACTTCCGTAGACCCAAAGGGTTCATCTGAAAATCAACAAAAACCGAGTATAGCTCCGACTACTGGAAGTGAGCTCTCTAAGGGTAGTCAAATTGACACTTCTACGAAAACTCATCGCCTTTTCGGAGCACACATGAATTCCGTTGTCACGTATCAAGATGCCGCAACAGCATGGTTATTGACTGACGATTTTCTATCTCGAATGAGTAGCACAATGTATCAGCGATTCGCTGGTGGTGGCCACTTCGCCGGTGTAAAGTTGATGAGAGGTTACGTTGACTTTAGCAAGAAGACGGATGGTAAGGACGGCAAACGCCCTCCTACACCTACATCAGCTTCAAAGACAGAGATAGGCGGCGACAAGACTGATAAGTCTAAGAACCCTAATTCCATTAACCCGTCGGAAGCTACAACTTCAAATTCTCAGGAAGAAACCACAAGAGCAGGTTCTGCCAGTCCAGTTTCAGAGACCCCAAGACAGACGTTAGAAAGACACATGTCGTCGCTAGTGGCTTCGTCTTCACGGGAGGATCTAGAAAGGCAAGAAGAAGAGGTACGTCAACGTGATGAGCAAGAAATCCAGGAAGACTACAAAGACGATGACGGTGAGGATCAAGCACGCGATATCGAGCACCTACTTCTTGTCACACATGGCATTGGTCAGCGATTAGGCTTGAGGATGGACAGTGTTAACTTCATCCACGACGTCAACACCCTTCGCAAAACATTGAAAGGCGTGTATACGGCGTCTGGGGACTTACAAGACTTGAACCAAGAAGTGGACAAGTTACCTAAGAACTCTCGGATTCAAGTACTGCCAATCTGTTGGAGACATCTCCTTGATTTTCCAAAGCAGAGTTTGAGACACAACCGCAAAGAGCATGATCTTGGAGACGCTGAAATTAATGACGAAGAATACCCTTCCCTAGAGAACATTACCGTTGAAGGTGTCCCTGCAGTAAGAAATCTAATCACCGATCTAGCGCTTGACGTCCTCCTCTACCAGAGCCCCGTATACAAAGCTCACATTTCCCAAGTCGTACTGAAGGAGTGTAACCGCATTCACGACCTATTTAAGCAACGTAATCCATCCTTTAAAGGCAAGGTAAGTCTCGTTGGCCATTCCCTCGGGTCCGCAATCATGTTCGACATTCTCTGCAAACAAAAGTCCGACCAATTCAATTCCCGAAACCGCCGCAACAGACGCTCAGGCGATCACTCCAAAGGCCATAGTCTCAAGCTCAACTTCGACGTCGAAGATTTCTACGCCCTCGGTTCCCCGATCGGCCTCTTCCAGATGCTCAAAGGCCGTACCATCGCCGCACGTCCTTCCTCCGGAGGTAGTGGCTCCATTCCCGAAACCCCAGACGATCCTTTCGATAATCCCTTCAACGATCCTGACAATCAGACCTCGCCGGATAACTTCGAGATCACGGTCTCGTCGCCCAAGTGCGCACAGATCTTCAACATTTTCCACCCCACCGATCCCATCAGCTACCGTCTCGAACCTCTCATCTCGCCCGCCATGTCGGCCCTAAAACCTCAACCACTACCCTACACCAAGAAAGGCATCTTCGGGGCGCCCGTCGGCGCCGGTCTCACGGGCATCGGCGCCAGGGTCGGCCAGAGCGTCTCCGGCCTCTGGACCAGCTTCAGCTCCGGCATCGCGAGCAGTCTCCTCAACCGCAGCCTCGGCATCTCTGCCGAGGACGCATCTAAACTGGGCAATACAGCTCGGGCTCCGCTCTCGGGTGCCGGCGTCCCGTCGGCTCTACCGATGCAGAACGAGATGGCGATTGTGAACGGAGAGGGGAAAGAGGGGGAACAGCATCCGCCCACTTTGATTGACAACGGCCTCGAGACTCTGTACGCGGGGTTCCAGAAGCGCAGGCTCAGCGCCACGAGCGACGGGATGGAGCAGGGGATCGGCGACGCGGGGATGGGTGGGCAAGAAGCGGAGGAGAAAGCGAGGAGGTTACGACGGGAGGAGGAGAAGGTGCGTCGCCTCAATGGGAACGGCCGCGTGGATTACAGCATCCAGGAGTGAGTTTCCCCTTTCCTTTTCCCCGAAACTGATGTTATATGGATGTAGACATGGCTTGTGGAGTACTAGTAGGCGACTAATGAGCGTGTGCGGCAGGGGCGCTTTCGACATCTCCCTCATCGCTAGCATTGCCAGTCACCTCTCTTACTGGGCTGACGAGGACGTCGCCCATTTTATGATTTCGCAGCTTTTGGCTAGGCAGAGGGTTGTTAGAAAGGGGAGTAGGGAGAGTTTTAAGGGCGTTGGTGCCGCTTAGCGGTGGGTGTCTGCATACATTGGGGTTCTCAGGAGGCCGGATTGAGATAGTTGGGATTGGACCGGGCGTATTGGGTCTTTGGGGAAGCGTTTATGAGGTATGGTATGTTTGTAGATGGTAGATTAGGACGACCTTAGATTCTCCAATGCCCAAGCTGATGAGTGATGAATCTTTTGTTCACAGTATTGAGATGAGGCCGAGTGTTGAGAGTGAGATCCTTTATGGCTGATTCCCACTTGATTATCCTTCGCCTTCTTTACTCCGTACCTCTTGTGTATATTTGATAGTACTCAGAGAGCCGAACTTAACTTAGAAAACGCACGAGCCACCCTTTCCAAATCAGGTAGTCACGGCGACACCTCACTCTTCCCGTCACCTTCACACCGCAAGGTTTCTTAACATCCGCACCTTGCACGGATGATGGTCTGCTGACACCCCCTTCATAGATCGCACGTTATCAATCACAACTTGGACACTCGGGGCTGCAAGTGAATCACGCACACTAACCAGATCCAGTTTAAGATATGGCAAAAGTGACAATATCACTCTGGTATCGAATTCATGAAGAGTACTAAGGTAGTGAACCAGTCTACCCAAGTCATCCATCCACTCAACGCCCCGTCCAAAATAGACCAATAAAACCAACCCTCTCAGACGTGAAAATCCGATAGGTCCAGAGTCCTCCAATGTCCAGCTTCAGTCACGGAAATAAAAACCTGCTTCTAGAGAACCCCAAAAAAGAGAAAGCCACATCCACCATAACGCCAGAAAAAGAAGACCCACAGACCCACACGGCCCAAGAATATGGCCATTCGCGCAGACATAGCCGCGCCGTCCAATAGCGCCTTCTACCAACGGCGGCAAGGACGCCAGATTTAGAGTGTCTGCCAACCGTCGGGACGACCCGTGCGCCAAACAACAAAAGCAGCGTGAAGATCTGGTCGGAAGACCCGATACCATGGTACCTTGGCGGGGAACGGGTGTTTGTGGGGGAAAGCCGTGGGGGGGCGAAAGGGGTTTAATACAACGACAAGTGTCGGAAGAAAAGTTCAAACGGCTGTAGAATGGAATGAAATATGTACAGAGAATGAAAATTGTTGTAGGAGTGGCTTTTTGAGGTGCAGGAAATGGAAAATCTAAGGCTTTGTGGTTTTGGCAGACCAAAATTTAGAAGTCGTCCGCAGGAACCGGATATTGCTGCGAGGCAGTCTTGTAGTGTTCTGGGTATTTGCGTGCTGCTCGCTGGTTAAGAGCACTGGTACACCGAGTTAGAGGTGAGGATAAACTGAGTACAGTGTTTGACCTACGTCACGCGCTTTTGAGTCCATTGCAAATCTTGCTGAACTTCTTTGGCCGCCTTCATGCCATCAGCAAAATTCGCTCTGGTTGCAGTGAGGCGAGCTTTGGCTAGGGCTTGCAGTTCCATCAGCTGTCGCGTCTTCGCGTTAAGCTGGCCGGATCTGATTCCCACCAATCAGCGCTACTTTACAGCAAGAAGGATATCTGAAATGGAAGTAAACTCACGTCTGGGCTTGCTTCGCGAGACTGCGGTCCAGCGGTAGCGGGTCAAACGCGCCACTTAGGCGGTCGCCCATGTAATCAAGTAGGTCAACACCCGCAGATGTTTGCGAACTTTCATAGTCACTCGCGCTGCCAGCATAGCTGCTTGACGCTGCGGAAGGCTCGTAGGATGCAACACCAGAAGTGGTACCGCTGTGGGGAGCTTCAGGTGGTGAAACAGACATACGGCTGTAAGCAGCGTTCTGTGGTGGCGTATAGTAACCTCCTTTAGTAGGTACGTTGACAGGAGCACTTGGGAAAGAGTAGTATGAGGAAGACATGTTTAGGTGATACAGCAGGTTGAGTCAGGTAAGACGTGGATATAGACAATGTTTGGTTGTGATATAAAGCTGTCGACGTGTGATAGCTGTAAGGTGTCTGATGATAGATATATGAATGCTTGGCTAAGTATACTGAGACTTTGCAATCTTAGAGAAAAAAGAGAATCAGAAAAGATTCGACTGAATTCCAAAATTCAACCGCCTTTTATACCTTCACTTAAGAGACTAAAACACCACACTCTTCACGTTAGGGTGGAATGGTCTGAACTCCTTTACATTTCTATCAATCATTGACCCCGCTCATGCCGTGATAAAGATGCATGATATTTGGTCCACTGAGACAGGATGAGGGCTCGAATGGCTCATCATCCTTTCATCTTACGAGTCTCGAAGGTTCCTCAAGGCCACTAGAGCGTGAAAGATTCAGAGGCCCCGGTATAGATTGGCTTACCGGAAGAAGATCCATTGGAGAGTGGCAAAATGCTAAAACTTAGATACAGTTTTTGATATCAGGTCCGTGAGCCGGGGAAGCAAGATTGGCGGACGATTGATGAGGGGTTAATTCAAGGAAAGCCATTTGCTCGGGCCGTTGTTGGTGACACTCTGGGAGGAAGGGCAATAGCAGAGGTAGCAATTGCAGGCAAGCGCGCAAACGCGAGCATGGAGGCAAAAGCAGCGATGTAGATTGCTGTAGGTACATGGGTAAGGCCTGATGTACGGGCTAAAGAAGCATGCTCTGCTGTCAAAGTTGATGTGTTGTCAATCGACGCTCGTCTGGCGAGCCACTGCTTTTCTCCGACACTTCATTTGCAATTCTGTCAGCGCTCGAAAGGGAAAGTGGAAGAGCAGGAGACAACGCCATTGAACGATGTAATGCTGCAGGTGGATGAGGGCTTCTGTTGGCCAAGATGTCAGTGATAGAGCGGCTTCGCAGGAAGTATCAATTCTTTGTTCAATTTGTGGGGGAACACTTGGTACTTGGTGGTGGTGATGATGGTGGGGTGTCTGAAGGGAAGAAATTTTGGACGGTAGCGAGAAGGACGACGTAAAGGACGGATTATCGTCGTTCGGACCTTTCCAAGACGCTTGTACGTTTCTGTATAAGCACTATAACCATACATTGAAGCTACAGTATATTCTTCCAGTCATCTTGAACAATCGGAACTTCAGAAGACCGGCCTAAATCTATACAGTACCTATACATCCTTCTGGACAGGGCAGCAATGCTGAATGGTCAAACACGCGAATAACAAATGGAACAATGACCATTGGACCGGCAGATATATCAGTCTAGGATCTAGGGTAACAGGTGGAAGTCGTTGCAGGTCAAGTTGTAAGATACTGACAGCAAGTATGGATGATATTGGTATTGAAGCACATCTCAGTCAGATAAGTACTCGTGCCTTCAATCATGACGCAGTTATACCCAAACCGTACTACAGATCCCTTGCATTACCTCGCTACTCACGCTATCAGAGATTTTCGGTTTGCATTTCTCGTGCGCTTCTTTGTCGTATACGACGGTTGGACTGGCGGTGAGTTCTCTGACCCAGCCTGGTAGACGTACGGTAGTGTTTAACGCTTCATGTGATCCATCGGAGCATGTGGGTTGCGCATCGCCTAGTCGTAGGTACCCTATCATGCTTTTCCCCATTCTCAGGCCAGTGAACCCCCTAAGGCTGCGCAAGACTGTGCCTATCCGTTCCGAACCCACATTGACTTCACCAGGAAATAGAAAGAATGGCCCGATGCTCGCAATCCTGAGAGCGATCATTGATGATCTACGGCTTTGCCCGCTATCTCTTGTAGAGTGCTGGAAGAAGACCATACGGGCCAGGGAGAATACACTGCGGCGTAAAATCACGTTTGGCTCGATGCCACTCTGTACACCACCGTTGAAATCGTGCCTAAGGGGTTCATTTCGGGCGTCTGTTGTACCACCCAGCTCACAACTGTCAAGCCTCCACGCGAGCTTAACATGGAGACTTGAGACCGCTTCGTTACACGATAGAATGTCATTAAACATGCGACTAAGGCGCTTTTCACTACCTTATTGTCCAACAGTAACGCCATGCCCTGTATCGTTGCTTCTATGAATGACCCATTAGTCTAGAATGCCCGACTCTATATGTAACCCCTGGCTGCAATTGCTGAAGACATCACTCTCGCGAAACGTCCTACCATGTCCTGGTCCTGTTTCGCTGTTTCAATTCCAGTAAGGATCTTCTTGATACCAACTCCGATATCTGCGCCACCCGTGATATCTTGAATCTCACTGATTGCTCGATGTTGGTCTTCATCAGAGAAAGCTCCCGATTGCTGCATCACTCGCGCGAGCTCATTTTGTGTATTGACGTTCGGTACGGATATCTCGGCGTCAAATCGATTGAATATATCTAGTTGTTGCAATACAGATCTTTCTGTCGTTGTTGCGAAAATGATAAGTCGTCGGTTCTAAAATCCTAATGAGCCAATGTCACACAAAATAACATCGGAAACTTTTTACCTTTGGTGGCTGCTTTCCTAGTAGAACCTTCAACGCGACAAGTACCTGGTTGCTAAACCGTGGTCCTATCGGCACCCAGTCGACTAGAAGCTCTATGTTGTCGATGACTATGACGCTCAGGGGACTCTTATACGCGTCCCTGAATGTCTTGTCCAACTGTATCACTTTCTGCATTTCAGAGAAGCCAACCATATCCTCGGGACTGACCAGCTTAATGAAAGGAAACTCCGAGTCCATGGCCATTTTGGCTGCCAGGGCCGACTTGCCACTTCCTGGAGGACCATGTAATACGACAGAGAGCAAAGGCGTAGAATCCGGCTTGCGGACCTGATTAATATACAATCCACCTTCATCCAGGATATTCTCAATGTGGTTCGAGAAATGGAAGATACCCCATCGGATGCATTTCCCTAGCTCCTCTTCTGCTACGCCAAACAATGGTTTGACTTCGTCAAGAGCGTTCATGAAGTCCTGACGCTGAACTTTCATGTTCACAACATCATCGCTAATGCCTGCCATGGTGCCAACCTTGATATGCCTACTAAAAGCAAATGACGACGCAGCTTTGACGAGACCGTTGATTTCAGCACCGGAAAAGTTCTTAGTCAAACGTGCCAGTTCTTCCAAATTGACGTCCGAACCCATCACTTTGTTATCTCTCATTTTGGAAGTATGGATTTTTAAGATTTGTGCTCGACCGTGTTCATCGGGTAGTGAAATCTCCATGTGAACTTCTAATCGTCCAGCACGAAGAAGAGCCTCGTCGATCATGTCCATACGATTTGTCATACCAATTAGCAGGATGTTGTTTAGTTGGTCCACTCCGTCTAGTTTTGAAAGCAGCTGATTGACAACACTGTCTCCAACACCAGTCCCACCACCGGCACCTGAACCTCTTTGCTTGCAGACGGCATCCAATTCATCGAAGATAATGATGTGAAGACCACTCTCATCACCTTTTTCTCTGTATTCCTTCTCCGCATCCGCAAATAGTTTACGAATATTCTCTTCGGACTGTCCGACATACTTATTGAGGACCTCTGGACCATTGATAACTTTTGGTTCTCGAGCGTTCAACATTTTACCGATCTGACGTGCTATAAGGGTTTTTCCCGTACCGGGTGGTCCGTAAAGTAGGATACCACGAACGTGCTGAATGCCTAACTTTTCAACAAGGCCAGGAGGAAATATACGGGAAGCAAACGCTCTCCTGAAAATAGCACTAAATTCAGTATCAAGACCACCGATGCCCATATCCTCGAATTTGAAATCCGGCGTCACAATTGAATTCGCCGCTGGTCGTCTATTGGAAGCCTTTAATCTGATATCAGTCCTCGCATCTTTGAAAAAGTCTATTTTGGTATGTTGCATTAGTATCCCTCGCGCGCTCGGGTCTGATACTGTGGGGCCACTTGATCCCTTTTCCATTGAAAGATCACCAAGTGAAGCAGTTCTTATGACCATTCTAAGGGGGATGTTTTTGATGTCCATGAGGAGCCGTTGCCCAGGAGCGAGGATCTGGTTCTCGTAGTTCTATCAACAAGTTAGTAACTTTTTAAACAAAAATGGATATTTTTAGTACCTTAATGAATTGGTTTGCAAGCTCGTCTTGGTCATACGGTACCTCCGTTATCTTCTGAACGGATGCGAAGCCTACTTCTACGTCTAGAGCAGCCAGATATTGTTGGGCCCCCCGTCGAAAATGATCGTATGGTTCAACATTGACCACATCCTTAGGTCCCAATGTTATGCCTGCCCAAGTCCTTTGCGGATCTGTGAAACCAATTTCACCCGGCAAACATCCATCGGTAGGGCGTGCGGAGAAGACATAACTATTGTTTACGATGATATACAAATCTGTCCCATCGCTGGAAGCGGGGAAGTCTCTTGGACAGATGGCAACTCTAGCACGATCATCAGTAATAGATCTTGAACTTTTACTCGCATCTCAATAGCATACATGTTGCCAAATGCATACGCATTTCCTCCTGGGCTTCTAACAGGTCTAAGCTGTAGAGGTCCCCCTTGTGGTTCTCTTCTCATCGGAACGCGCTGAGGAGGCTGGTAGTCTCTATCACCTCCGTGAGGTTGCCCATTCTCGTATCCCCCACTCATTCGAGAGCCATAGTTCCCTTGTTGCGGCGGAGGTTGCTGACTTGGACGGTCGTAACCGCCTCGGTGGGACTGTCTTGCGGACGCATCAGGGCGAGAGCCGAAGGGATTCGGGAGATTATTACGGTTAAACATGATAGCTACTGGTGTTCGTCAAGCTCCTATGCGGTGAAGATATTTACAGAGCCTTTGACGCCACGTACCGGCAGCTTGAATGCAACAAGAACTAGTGTTTAGAGGGCTATACAGCCTTTAGGATTCATGAAAAGGCTTGTTTAGTCTTGATAAACAAAATAGATTTCAACTTGCACAGTATTCTGGTGAAAGGTTCCAGGGAAATAGCGTATGGGTCAAATAATGGTTCTGCCTGTAGGTGTATCACCACTCATCAGCTGTTTCAGCGGGACAAAGCTCAGGTAAAACTATATGAGCACGGGCCACTAGAGTGTGCGCCATTATGGTTGAGTCAACCTAAGGAGGGGACTCTACAGAAATACTGCTTTTGGTAATTTTTTTTATTTCTTAAATACTTATTTTTAACTATACGATGACGACACTGAACGAATCATTACTACTGGATTATGTGACACTTGATGTGTTCACAAGGGATATTTTCGCAGGAAATCCGCTCGCCGTAGTAAAGGTCCCGAAGACTGTTACGCTTCGTCAGGATCAGAAACAAGTCATCGCCCGAGAATTCAACTACTCAGAAACTGTGTTCCTTCATGAGCAAAAGGATGGCGAGCCACACAATGAATGGATAATCGATATCTTTTTGACAAATGCCGAGGTGCCATTTGCTGGACATCCCACAATTGGTACGGCATGCCATATTCTACCCACATTGGCAATTCCGTCCAGGAATGTCTCCCACCCGCAAAAGACAATCGAAGGGTCATTCTTGACGAGAGCTGGGAAGATAGGTTTGGCATATGACCCCGATACACACGTTGCTAAAGCTTTGCTACCACATAATGTTCACGTACATAAGTCGACATATAGTGGTGATGACCTGAGTAGATTCCAGCCGACTTTGGCACGAGAGCATCCTACTCCATCACATTCTGCCGTAGTATCTATAGTTAAAGGAATGACGTTCGTGTTGGTACGTCTAGGTCATGAACATGAGCTTGCAGCTGTCACTACAACATCTCTTCCGGTTGAATGCATTCGAGATGAAGAGTGGGATGAGGGATTCGTTGGAACTTATTTCTTCGTCGAAGTCGACAGTTCTGATAATGGAACGAGGAACCTGAGGACGAGGATGATCGAAGGATCTTTGGAAGATCCAGCAACGGGGAGTGCAGCGAGCGCTCTTGCAGCTTTCTTGTCGATGAAAGACGGGAAGCCGGGAGATACGGTCAAGTTTGCCATAACTCAAGGAGTTGAGATAGGGAGAAAATCTCACATTGGCGTCGAGGTCTCTCTAGCCAAGCAAGGCATTGAAGCTATACGTCTCAGTGGGACGGCGGTGCCAGTGATGGAAGGGAAGCTGAGGGTGTGAATGATTGAATATATTCTTCTATACAAATTGTTACTCTGCAGCCAGTGTCAGATTTACTTGAGTACTATTACTACTATACCAACTCTAACCATGCTCTAACGTGTGAAGGAAAAGTGTAGCCAAGTACAAGTACAACATGAAGATGTTGGACTGTTCGAATAGCCCGAACAGCCAAGATTTTTGTTTTTTGTCTCTAAGTCGAATAATATCATACGTTCTGGCTCCTTTTCAATGTTGGAGGTCTGAGATTGTTGGATCAAACATTTCAAGGCGAAGTCACCGTTGTTCCACCGTCATTATTGCTTTCTAGCCCCGAGGATTCTCTTTTGTGCTCCCATAAGCTTGCTTAACATCAGGTAAAAGTGAAAACGGACCGAACACACCGACTACAGAAAATCAAACGTATATTTCCTGTTTAGATTCCTCGATAGGACCGAAAGTGTGGATTGAAAGCTACCTTGAATATCGTTAGGTATACGTGAGTTGTGTCAAGGGGGATAAAGATCCCAGAAACGGAACTGAGAGATCTATGAACAAGTCTATGGCGAGATTCACGCTATTATTGCAGAGCCTCAAATCCTTTTTGAGTAATAATGATGAGAAAACATCAACTAGCGGCCGTGTATCCGGTTCGGCGTTTTACGGCTTGTGCAATTGTTTTCTGCCTTATGAAAAGTTGTAGGGGTTGATTGAAGCATCGCTTGTCAGAGAGAAACGGGTCGCGACATGCCAGTCTTCAAGAATCAGTTCATCAGTCAGCCAAGAAGCTCTGGAAATTCCATAGCTGAGATATGTCGAACACGCTTTCATACAAACGGTACCTTTGAATACTGTAATCAACGAGGGTTCTGGATATCGGCCCAGTTCTGGTGCAGACACTTCCCAGAATTCCAGATCCTCTACCGGGCGAGCTGGCTACCGTACGTTAGCCGTCTGCAGGAGAGGGGTCCTGTTTCCTCGTGCTCGAAATTCATCTGGTGCTCTGATTGACGGGAGTGGTATTTTTAATGAAAGGAGGCTCGGGCTCGTGAGACGTGCTATGGCGATCATACAGAGGCGGCTCTGGTGCGCGAAGTGAGAGGTCGCTTACGGATTTCCTCTTACGGTAAGGGTCAAAACCCCTTGGGTCTCAGACTGTATGCTTAGCACCTCCACCTCAACCTCATGCTCAAACACGGGCTGTTTCCTCCTAAATAACCACAACTTGCACACCCGCAAGGAATTTTGGAGGTTTGGAGAATGAGCAGTGAGGTCAACTCGGTCAAGGGTTCACATCTCGACAGGCTTCGAGCCAAACCAGACCCAAACCAGACCAAACCATACCGAACTCAGACCAAAAGTAGCTTCGTCTCATGCCTCGTGAGACGCATCCACCCTCATCGTAAGTTTCAAGGCATAGCGGCTCTAGGTCCGCATTGACGGTCGACCTCTTTTCCGCAAGTCGCCAAGGTGGTAATAAAGCTGGCCTTCACGCCGCTCAGAAATTCATTTCATTCCATCATCACCAGCGTCTTGTGGCAGTTCTTCACTTGAGGGTTACGTTCCTTTTAACGCTTCCTCTTTCCTCTCTTTTCTATACAGACCACGTTGAACGTGTCTGCTTTATTTCAGTTCTTGTATAATTGCACTATACCGCAAGCCGGTTTACCCTCCTTTCAATCCAATTCCGCTAACCTTCCCTTTCTCCCTTCTCTCCTGCCATTTTTACCGTTCGTTCCGGTTTTTGAACTATCTTCAAATATGCGTTTCACAAGCTTCGCAACGGCAGCGGCCTTGACGGCTGGTTTGGTGCTTCCAGTTCTGGCTCAGGATAATAATGGCCAGAACAACGTCTTCGGCGGAGGGCAGTTCGGACAGGGTCAGAACGGTGGACAGAACAACGGCGGCTTCAATGGCGGCCAGAACAATGGCGGCCAGAACAACGGCGGTCAGAACAATGGCCAGAATGGTGGACAGAACGGCGGCCAGAATAATGGTGACCAGAATAACGGCCAAAATGGTGGACAAAATAACGGCCAGAACGGTGGTGACCAGAACAATGGTGGACAGAATGGTGGCAACGCTGGTGCTACAACACTTGACCCAGACAACGTTCAGACAGGATCCCAACAGGATGGAGGAGCTGATGAGGCTGCTGGTCAATCGCCATCCTTGATGTAAGTGAAACGATTACTCAATTCATAACCTCTGCTAACGATCATCAGTGATGAGGCAAATTTCATCAACTTCTGTACTGGTAAGACCAAGACCAATGGCCTTCAGGTCATTGCTGGATCATGTAACGGTGTTGTTATGGGTGATATTCCACCTAAGAGCAACATGGTCTCATCCATGCTCATCTTCCCGGCTCCCGGTGATGATATCGCAGCGGACACCGATTTCAACATCGAAGTGCAAGTCAACAACCTTGTGGCTGGTTCTTTCACCAATCCCGATAACACCTATTATGCAGCTCCTCAGTTCCTCGAGGGCAACAACGTCGTCGGTCACACTCACGTCACTGTTCAGGATATGGGTGGCAGTCTCACGCCTCAGAATGCTCTACCTGCCGATACCTTCACTTTCTTCAAGGGTATTAACGATGAAGGTAACGGTCAGGGTAGGCTACAAGCTATTGTCGAAGGTGGTCTTCCAGCTGGTTTCTACCGTGTCTGCACAATGACCTCCGCATCTAACCATCAGCCTGTCCTCATGCCTGTCGCTCAACGTGGTGCTCAGGACGACTGCACTAAGTTCACCGTCGGTCAAGGCAATGGTGCTAACAACGGTGGTCAAAACAACGGAGGCCAGAACGGTGGCGATCAAAACGGTGGCGGCCAAAATGGTGGTGCTCAGAACAACGGCGGCGATCAGAATGGCGGCGATCAGAACAACGGTGGACAGGACGGCGGCGACCAAAATGCTGGTGGTGATCAGAATGCCGGTGGTGACCAGAACGCTGGCGGTGATCAGAATGCTGGAGACAACGCTGGACAAGATGGCGGTGCTGATGCTGGCGCCGATGCTGGAGCTGACGCCGGTGCCGATGCTGGAGCTGATGCTGGTGCCGACGCTGGAGCTGATGCGGGTGCCGATGCTGGAGCTGACGCTGGGGCTGATGCCGGTGCCGACGCAGGTGTCGATGCTGGTGCCGGACAAAACGTAAGTTAATCCTCTACCTTCTTCTATAACACAATTTAACACTCAACAGAACGGTGGTCAACAGGGCGGACAGCAAGGAGGTCAACAAGGCGGTCAATTCGGCGGCCGCGGGCGATTCGGTGGCGGACGCTTCGGCGGACGTAATCGAGAACGCTTCGGTGGCCGCGGTCGCTTCGGCAAGTCTCGCTCCAGGTTCTCTGCTCGCGAGTTCACGGCATGAGCGGTTCATCACACCAAATCTTCAATCGCATCAGAAGAAGGGGAACGTTGGCTCCGGGGTTGGTCGGTATAAAAGGGTCGTCTCGCTGTATAGAAAGGGAACCTCATCTTCACAGGTATTCGGGATTGGGAATGAAGCAAAGCCGGTATGACTACAGTACCGGAATAAAGAAGGGGTAAACCGCAGCGGTAATGGCTTCTTTTCTCGAGTATTACTACAATTTTTTTTTTCGAAAGTCTATTTACTGTCGCATAGAAGAATCATGGGCACGCTCGATGTGTTGTCCCATTTTCTGATGTCTTCGTCTGTTTACATATTGCATCTTTTTCCCTTTCTACGTCTGTGATGATTGCGTTGTGGTATTGTTTATTTAGATTAGAAACTTATAGCTGCAAACTCATTCATACTCTGGGAGTTTGGGGTAGGTAGTACAAAATGGTAAAAGTATTACAAAACAGCACAAACATTCCCACTGCACTACTAATTTCAAAATCTCTTTCAAGGACGAGGAGATAGAGTTTGATATGCAGTAACAAACCCCTGTCCCGCGTTTTGGATCTAATGCTACTGTAGTTCTAGCCGAGCGAGCGACCTGAGGCTGAAACTTGGACCCTGTGGAAGGGAGGGTTTCAGAAGCGACCGCCGCGGAGGGGAGGAACGAGCGGCGTGCGGGAGAAACTGGAGCCGGTGGAAATTCTTTTCCTTCTATGGTCAAGGGGATATGAGGGAAATGGTATGATGTTAAGAGGTCGCGCGATATGGAGCTCCCGGGTGGGAAGTTGTTAAGCAGGGGAAAGGGGTTGAAGGGTTAGATGTATATTTTTCTACCACAACGACGATCAGTAAACTGGTTGATCAATTGAAGGTGCCGTCTCTACACGGCGGCTATGGCATACACAGTATCTTTCATTCATGCAAGTAAGTCGGAGGTTTTCACGCGGTTAACAATCCTCAGGGGAGCATTTGCGTTTCAAACGCTCTGGTTGGTCGATGGCTCCAGTAAGATCTTCAATATCAGAAACACCAAGATATTGTTAAACCAGTCGAATTGTGGAAAAGAAGGGTATCTCAAAAATAACTTTATGATCAAGTGCATAAACACCGAACGTCATACTTCCACCCGGACGCCCAATAACCACCATCATGACCACATTTAGCTTTCACTCCCCTCTCCTTCCTCGCCCCAGACTACCCCAACGAAACAGTCCATATCGATCGGCTCCCTCAAATCCACCTTCTGTCTCTGCACCCACTCCCTCACGAGCGCCTTATTCAGCACGACATCCGCTCCACCTTTCTTCCGCTGCTCCAGAAGCTCCATCTCCTTCAGCGTCGTGATGACATCGTCCGGCGCGATGTACGTGTCCTCGCTGATCTCGCGGACAGTGAAGGTCTTTTTCGAAGCGTGTGCAAGTATATATCGAGCGAGTGTGCTGAGCCAGAAGGAGAGGTAAGCACGACGGCCGAGTTCGGAGAGAGCTATGGAGGGTTGTCAGTTAAAGTCTCGATATCCGTGCTCCTTTTATGTGGTATATGGGGAGATCGATGCTGTATGGTGGATGATTGAACTTCATGGGCACATACGCTTCTCCGGTCCTCCCAACCTGCCTTCTCTCTTACTCAACTCATAACTCACGCCCATGAGTATCTGCCCGGCTCCTTGTCTCTGCCACGGTGGAAACACAATAATACAGGCAAGGTTATTGTTATCCCAACTCATCTTCTCCTTGCTGAAGAAGCCTATGACCTGCGATTCCCGGGTGTCGGGGTCGGAGTAAACGAGGAGGTAGTAAAGGAACGTCGTGACATCGTAGAAGACCGATTTCGTATCGAGGAACAACTTCGCGAAAAGGGATATATTCTGCGTGTACAGCTATCCCACAACACCCAAATCAGCACATATTCCCCCTATCATCACCCTCACTCCCACGCATCACGAAAGTCAATTAAGGGATGGTCAAAATAACATACCTTCTCCTCCTCCCCATCAACCTCCCAAATCCCATACCCACCCCTCTCATATATCAAACTCCCCGGTGCGCACTCCCTCCCCGTCTCCCCACTCCCCACCCTCCGCCTACACGCCGCGACATGTCCCACGAAACTTCCCGCATCAACGGAATACCTAAAGCACCACTTACACACCCACAGCCTCTCAGTCCCCGCGCCCACCAGCTCTTCAGGGTAGAAACTCGGGTACCACGGCTTGATCAACAGATCGCCTAACACGACTTCCTGCACGTTCGGCTCGAGTGCCTTGCTGGGTGAGGATTTGGGGTTTTTGTTCGGCGTGGTGGGGAGCGCGAGGTGGACGTTGCTGGCGGCGCTGCTGTTGGAGATCGGGGACTCGACGTGGGTTGGTATGGGATTGGGGGTTGGGAGAGAGGGCGATGAGGTTCGCATTGTTGGGTGGTGGTAAGATGGGATGGGAATTTAGAAAGCATGTGAGAGCGTGATGGTTGCGGTGGGGGCGTGGGGACCCCTTGGACGCGAGTTGGTGTGGGGAGACGCGATGTTGTCGGTTGGCGAACACGTGGCGAAGTGGACTGGAACTTCAACTTGTCACGATAGAACAGATTATTCGAGATTTATCTGAACCCCCATAGATTCAGAGTTAACTATCAAGTTGAGAGTTCTTGACTATGATACCATTGATAGGTAGAGTCAAGATAATGGTGCTGGAGAACTGCATACAGTCATCTCGAGCACAAACGGGTGCACATCGCAGTACACAAATAACAGCCTCCATGCCAACTCTCAACCGTTTCCACACATGTCAAGTCCAGTTTACGAATTGGTAAACCCAGAACAAACACATACCATCATGCACAGCGTTTTAGCCATCGAAACTCAACCATCGAGCCGCGTAGAGTGTCTGGTCAGGCGTAGCGACTTTCTAGGTCGGTCTGGTCCGGTAAAGTTTGCTCGCTGGTGCTTACCGAGCTCTTCTTGTTAATTATCCACTGTAACAGCAAAACGATTTAACAGGTCTTCGAGAGGACCCGAGTTATTCATGAGCGCTCCTCGGCTTCGAAAGGTTGCCATGATTGCGCTTAAATTGCCCTGAACATACATGGAAATCTCTTCGCGAATCGCAGCGTCACCATCGGGGGTATCATCGTAGATCCAATTAGCAATACTCATAATGTCCTCGGGGTCGCGAATGTCTTTAATGCGGTCTCGAAAAGTTGTTGTGACTTTCTGCTTCAATGGTTGGACATCATACTGTTTAGTGTCAGCATGCATGCACTTTGATCTTCAAACCCTGAAGGGAAACTCATTTTATCGCTCGCAATGTATAGTAGAACCATCGACGTTATGTCATCGAACTTTTCGGCAGAGTTTTGGGTGTTGACGGGAATCGAGTCGATAAGGGGTATATCAAGACCATAAAGAAATTTCAACAGCATTTTCAACTGTTTCATCCTTCTCTTTGAGAATGATGAGGTTTGACAGTGATTCCTGTTCATGTCAGCACCAACAATGTGAGCAGCATCCAGAGAAGACTCACTATAAAGCCGCTTTTACAAGCGGCAGTGAAATACCTAGACCTAGGACAAACCCTATTTTGGTAAGTTGCTTGAATATTAAGAAAGAACGGTAAGTTCGCTCTTACACAGCTTTGTGGACATGGAATTCGACGGATGTAGTAGCAATAACCATGTCAGACCAGTCGCAACTGATCCAGAGACTATTCAAATAGCAGGAATTAGCCAGATGTTGGTATGAATGATGAAAACTTACTGTTTGAGGCACTCGTCGCTTGTATTCATCGTGCCGAATTAGGTGGACGGTTTGGATCGATGGGATTTCGGGTTGGGTATTGTCGATAGTATCGCTCGACGATGGATATAGGTTCTCCATTGTCGCTCTACGAACAAGGATAGGAATTAGTGAGGGCGTTATTGAAACTCCTGGAAGTGAAACTTACTTATTGACTCTGATAACCTCCCAGTCTCGCGAGAGTGCTTGTTTGAACTCTTCGAGGTATTCGCGGTCAAGAAACGTCAGATTCAACCATTCAAACGTTCCAGACGATGCTTGTCCCGTCAAGCTCACTCGGAGATCGGGTGAACGAGCCCAATATAAGGTGTTTTGCTTCGATCCCGCGCGGAAACGATGGGTCGTGTCTTGAGTGGTCACCAAAAAGCGTTTCGACCTGAATCTGTACTTGAGCTGCAGACCCGGCTGGTTCTCCAAGTGCTGAGCAGTCTGACAAGATGTCAATCCATAGCTCCGGCTCATCTTATTCTCGGTAGGTACCCATGAAGGAGAATCGTAAGCCAAGTGGTGTGTTTGAGGGACTTTAATGGGGAAATGGAACAAAGTGAAGACAAACGGAAAGTTCAAACACGCCATGTTATCTATCATAAAGATACCTCGTAGGTGAAGGTGAAGCGAGTTCCTACTGAAGAAATCTAATTCTGAAGTTTACTTTTGAATTTTTTTTTTCTAAACGTACAAACCTCCGACTCGCGCCTACAACTCCATCCAGTGCCGAAAGCGTGCACAAAACAAACGCCTGGAAAGCCATGAGCATGTGGAATAATTCTTACAAATAGACGGTGGAAGTAAGCAGCATGCCATGGACAAACAGCCTCAGGGACTAACAGATACTTCGTGGCTGTGATGTGGGTCTCGCGCTACGCTATTCTACCAAGTGGTGGGGATACGAGAATACTCCTCGTGGGAGAGCTTCAAGTCGTCAAAGATAGTATCGTCACCTAAAGTGCCACATAGTCAGGAAAACGACAGAGTCAATACCTGTTCAGGAGTACTTACCGTCTAGATGCTCGACACGAAGCTCATCCTCATGCTCCAACTTCTCCATTTCCTCCAAAGGTGTCTCCTTCTCATCGTTCTTCTTGTCTTTACCAGTGGGCTCTACAGCCTTTTTCAGATCACCATCCTCATCTTCACCTATCAGGAGGATTTGCGCCCTATCGTAGTCAAGATATTCAGGCTTCACAGGCACCCAAGCGTAACCAGCGAACTCCTCGATAATCCTACACCCGTTGGTCAGATATTAATCACTACCTTCGACTGTAAACCTTACTTCTTTGGGTATTTGGGGCCATCAGGTAAATTCGCGTTCGGTGGAGGGCGGCGTTCTGGATTCTTAACGCTAATGAAGAAGCTTGCCCGTGATCGCAGTCCAAGCTCATTTTGCACCTCACCTAGTTCAGATGGTATCGTGAGCATGTAAATGAGATGAGTTGTATCACCGGTTCTGGTGATCGAGTAGACGCCTTCGCCGATAGGAGTAACGGCAGGAGTATGGCGAGTTCCCACTGTCTTAGTTTCATAAGTTGAGCCTCCGAAGTAGTTCTCCCTCAGATCCGCAATGGTGGTACCGGCTTTATCGACGAAAGCCAAAAATCGGTCCCGGTGTCTCTTTGGGAACACCTTCTTTGGGAGTGCGAATAGACGGTTGGTATTCGAGTCTTCTATGGTGCCTTCACCAAGCTTCGCCCCAAGGGGAATCGGGCGGAGAACAAAGTAAGTACGAGCAAGATCACCGGCACCTTCCGGATCCTCGATACCGACGCGACCCCGGGTGAAGAAGTAGATGATGCCCTTCTCTAGGACATTCGAAGGAACTGCTGACTCCCTTTCTGCTGACTTTTCGATGGCGCCGTTTTCGGTTTTGCTATCACCCGCCGATTTCTTCGAATCTTTAGCTTCCGTTTCCTGATCCTCCACTTCAGCTGTCTTCTCCTCCCTGGCTTTCTCCACTTCTTTCGACTCATCTTCCGGTCCCGCACCACTCTCTTGGCCATCGGCTTCTTCAATTTCCTCCTTAGAGCCACCATTAGGATTTACATTCTCGGTCTCTTCCTTGCCGTTCGTTTCAGCAGTATCTTCATCCATGTTGACATCCTTGGATCCTTCGTCCTCCACGTCAGGCATGGTCTCTTCAATAGTCTTCTGAGACTTTTTACCCTTCAGTTTGGATGGAGATTTTGTCTCAGCACTGTCATCTTTCATCTCGACGTCTTCTGGCTGGTCTTCCTCCTCAGGCATTGTCTCTTCAATAGTCTTCTGAGACTTCCTTCCACGCGTCGACTTGGCGGGCGATTTTGGCCCAGCTTTACGTTTAGTACCAGCCGTTTCCTTAGGAGACGACTTATCATCCTGCTGCTTTGCAGGACTGGAGCTCGAAACTGCACTACTGCGTGTAGTAGGCATTTTGGTCAAATGCAGATATCTACAAGGTCAATTGAAACGGGAGGGGTACTATTGCAATGAAAATATCTGTTTTTGAGATGAAGACTCTGAGATTGTAAGTATATGAGTGATGAGGAGTGGAATTAAAGTCGAAATCGAAGTTGTCGCGTTATGCCCAGATGACGTCACGTGTAAACCGGGCAAATATGATGTTCCACGCTATACTCTATAGGTACGGTAAATTGAGTTATTAAAACCTAAAAGGAACGGACGGAAACGGAATGGAACTCTTGGTTAAAAAATACATAACATCTCGTTACTCAGGCAACTGTAAATCTCAAAACTTCCCCTCTCTTATCACAGCTCCCGAATTCCTGTACGATTGTGCTTGAAATGTTCTACATTGTTCCCTTTCGTAAGAATGAATCAGGCAAAGAGAGTAGCGTTATGAAGCAAATTCCGGATACTATTCCCCTAGGTAACCTGTTCCTGAAGGTCAAGTCAGTATTCGCAAGTTGGCAAACATCCGGTCCAACGTATCCATATGCTCTGGTCGAACTTGGGTGTGCATAGTCAATAGTAAATTCCAAACTCTTGTCCTAACCTTACAGTGACATGCCCTTCATGAACTCAGAAATACCCTCCGCTACACCCTCCGGACTTGGTTTTTCCGCGCAAACATCCGGCTCAAACCCGAACTCACGGAGAAGAAAATCCCTCGTCGTCGGGCCAATCGTGATAACATATGTCTTCCTCTCCTCAACAGCAGGTTGCGCCGCCCTACCGGTATCCCGGTCAAGCCATCGCAAACACTCGAGCATGGCCTTGCACCCAGTAGGCGAGAAGACCACGACCCACTGACACGGGACCTCCCCCTCACCATTTCTCTCAAGGATATCCGAGAACGTAGACGCAAAAGCCGCTAATTCCCCCGTCTCATAGACCTCCAATTCCGTGACAATGATCCTCTTTCTCTCCGGCAGTTCCGTGGACCACAGCGTCTTGGGAATGATATCCCGTCTCTGCTCGCCCACGAGGAACAAGATGCCCTTCTTATACCCATCTACGCCATCCGGCACCTCGTTCAGCCCGTTGTAATGCTCTAATATGAACCCCGCCAACGCCTGCCCGTTTCCCGTCTCTTCACCCAGGATGGGACATTTCAGTCCCAACGCCCTCAATCCCCGTGCGGTGGCAGGTCCCACGGCGTAGAAAACGGTATCCTGCGTCAGCAGTTCGTCCACCTTATACTGCTGCAAGCGAAGGTCCTGTATGACCTTGGTAAACGCCTCGACGGCTCGTTGCGAGGTGAAAATGATGGCGCCATATTGAGCCGATCGTCTACCCCATCTCTTCCCGTCTACGAAGCCAACAAACCCCTTCGTGATATCGGCATTTGAAGGCGCTGTTATCGTCTCCCGGAGATGCTTCAGCGAGTCTTGCTTGAAGCGGTGTTCGAGCACAGGCACGAACTGGGGGTCGTAGCGCCCACAGTCAAGAGCGCGAAGATACTCTTCATACCCATCGCTCGGGCTCGATTTCGTCTTCAAAAGCAGAATCGGGACTCTGAGCGGGTCACCCATGTTTCGCACATCGCTCCCGCATCTCCATCCTCACTCGCTCCGTGTCGTCATCAATCCAGAAAAAAAAATGTGTTATCGGCAAAACCCCGGCACCTACTTCCCTTTTTGTTAATATATCAAACCTCATCAAGAACAGGCCAACACCGAATTCCCGGGGTCGGAGTCCTCGGTTTCAAAAAATGACTTGCGCCCATCCGACATGCCAGTCACCTCCACGCCCTTCCCCATCCTCTCGCAATTCCTCTGCCAAGTCGAGAAACTGACCGGCGTACCCCCCCAACCCCTCGACGCGCCTGGCTCCGCGATGCTGGACGGCGAACCGCCCAAAGAGCTGCCGAAGGGCGTGGTCATCGGCCCGGATGGGAAACCGTGAGTATACACATACCTTATCCTCAATCGGCGTCGCGAAGTCTGGGAGCTTATCGTGGGATGGGAGACAGATGCCGCACCTGCACGTCCTCAGCAGCATGGAAGCAGATGCTTAAACAGAAACAACCAAGTAGCACCAAACCCTCATCCTCACCTACCTTCCCACCCACCGCGACGGCGACCGGCGTCGCCGCCGCAACAGCCTCGACGATAAACACCTTCGACCGCGCCGACTGCCCACCAGACGTGGAGCAGCTCGGCCGCTCCTCCTGGACCCTCCTGCACTCCATCACCGCGACCTACCCCCGCAACCCGCCCGTAAGCCTCCAGCAAGAGACGCGCGCCTTCGTAACGGCGTTCTCGAAACTTTACCCGTGCTGGACGTGCGCGGAGGATTTCCAAGCCTGGTTGAAAGACGACCGGAACGCGCCGAAGGTGAGCTCGCGGGAGGAGTTCGGGCGCTGGATGTGCGAGGCGCATAATGCCGTGAACGTCAAACTGGGGAAGGAGAGGTTTGATTGCGATAGATGGGAGGAGAGATGGAGGACTGGGTGGAAGGATGGGCGTTGTGATTAGATATGCTGCTTTTAGGTGCTCTCTTTGGGACTGAGTGTGCAAAATATGGGGCCCAAAACTGGCCTTGGTTAGGATAATGTGAGTTGTGCTGTACATATGTATTACGAATATATACGTCTCTATCTATGGCTTAGTGCTATATTTGGAAACCTAACTATACGGATTATATTTTCCTTCTGTGAAATGAACGATAGTAGTGTACTGAAGATCATCATATTCAAACCTGATCAAATCCACTTGGATCCGCTTCTCACGTTCCACTGCCGAGTGTACTGACTGTATCCGGGCCATGCAAGTAAATTGAAACTCTGGGTAGAGGACCGGAGTTTGAAAGTAAGGAGTGGATCCGAGTGGCTTAGATACGCGTTGATAGGATCACCCATATAGCCGATAATGGGATAGGAAAGCTGAAGATTTGCTAACCTAGTCACACAAATCATCTTCACGGAAAACGAATATTTGCAAAGGAGAATAGCGAAGTCTATATCATCAATTCAATGGACCGATGCTTTTCCATAACTTCCTAAACAAGACGGTGGAGCGCCCAGCATACGGTCGTTCCTCCCACTGACTCGGCTATTCAACCGTAATCCCAAATAACAGATCCTGCTTCTCGAAGAGCTCTTCAGAGTTGTCCTAAACATAAAAGTGCCAGCCCAAGAGAAAATGTTGAAATTTCTCCCAAACGCCGACGCTAAAACCACTATGCCCCAAATCTTGCTTTGCGGTCTACGAGACCTTTCTGCTAGCGGAGTTAAACCGCTCGTCTAATCCCTGATCTATGTTGAAACTTGCTTGTTGAGATCGGATAATAGAAACGAAGAAACACAAAAAGCCCCCTATCTATTAGAATGGGACTATTCGACTCGAACTGATGTGACGATAATTACGTTTCCAAAGAAGCCCGCCGAAAAAAGGATTATTTTTTTTTGAAGCAGATGAGTTGAACACCTTTATATGCTGGTATATGTAAAAGAAAACGTTAAAGAGCAAACATCGACTTTTCATCACAGTCGTAGCAGGCGTGATTTACAACACCAACTGCTTGGGCTTCTCCCAGGCGAACTTCTGGTTGGTGAAGTGACCGTTCTTGGCCGTCTGGAAGTAGATAGGATTGGTGAGGTTGAGTTCCTTGACGATAACACCGGGTCTGAGATCGAAGTTCTTCCTTATGATTTGAACGAGCTCATCAGAAGTCTTCTCAGAGGTGCCATAGGTTTCGACGAAGAGAGATAGTGGCTCCGAGACACCGATGGCGTACGAGAGCTGGACGAGGGCACGGCGGGCAAGACCAGCGTTGACGAGAGATTTGGCGATCCAGCGGGCAAGGTAAGCGGCCGAGCGATCGACCTTGGAGTAGTCCTTTCCGGAGAAAGCACCACCACCATGGGCTCCCCAACCACCGTAGGTATCGACGATGATCTTACGCCCAGTCAAACCGGCATCACCCTGAGGACCACCAATGATGAAGAGGCCGGAGGGTTGAATCTAATACTGTATTAATGTGAGCACTAACGATGTGAAACCGTGCCACTTACATGGTACACAGTCCTCTCATCGAGAAGGTGCTCCGGAATGACCTTCTTGATGACCTTCTCCTTGATCTCCTTGCGGAGCTCCTCGGTAGTGATATCTTCGCTGTGTTGAGCAGAGACAACGACTGTGTCAACTCTCTTGGGGACAACGGCGCCACCATCGTGCTCGTACTCGACAGTGACTTGGGTCTTAGTGTCGGGTCTCAACCACGAAAGGGTGCCGTTCTTCCTGGACTCGGTCATAACGCTGTTAAGCCTGTGGGACAAAAGAAGAGTAAGGGGCAGGAGCTCAGGGGTCTCATCAGTGGCATAGCCAAACATGATGCCCTGGTCACCAGCACCAAGCTTCTCAAGGGCTTCGTCCAAGTGGAGACCCTGGGCAATATCTGGGGATTGTTGCTCAATGGCAACTAGAACGTTACAAGTCTTGTAGTCGAAACCTTTAGAGGAGTCATCGTAGCCAATATCCTTGATAGCGTTGCGGATGACCTTCTGGTAGTCTAGGCGAGCCTTGGTGGTGATCTCACCAAAAACCATGATCATACCGGTCTTGGTAGCGGTCTCGCAAGCGACCTTGGAGAGGGGATCCTCGGCAAGGCAGGCATCGAGAACGGCATCAGATACCTGATCGCTATTGTATTCAGTAATCGTTCTCGACGGTCAATTGAACTGTCGTGCTCAGGAATGAGAGACTCACGCGATCTTATCAGGATGGCCTATAGTAGCGTCGTCAGAATTTCTCGACAGATATTAAAATAC
Source organism: Patellaria atrata CBS 101060 (assembly GCA_010093705.1). Lineage (NCBI taxonomy): Eukaryota > Fungi > Ascomycota > Dothideomycetes > Patellariales > Patellariaceae > Patellaria > Patellaria atrata. The sequence continues at coordinate 69,265 of MU006107.1, forward strand.
TGAAGGGATTGGTTTACCTTCTCCTACAGACTCCGAGGTAAAGAGGAATGTTTTACCGCCTGCGCCCATTGTAATTGTTAGTATCTTATGTTGATGTTGTATGAGATTCGAAAAAAGAAGTTCGGTTGAGAAATGGCGCAATAGGGTGATAGAAAAAAAAGTTGACCGCGAGATCGGAGAATCGTTTATGCCGTACCCTTACTCCCAGTGCCATTAATTGCTCCGCTAACCATTTTCGATGATATATTGATAGTGGGAAGAGAGTAGAAAATTAACAATGTATGCGAAATCTCAGGTGCCGAAGATACTGTTGTGTCACAGGAATTCTTTTTATCTGGCAGATGTTGGGACGACAAGGAGGCGGGAAACGTGATGTTTTTATAGGTTGAGGTCAGTGGTCGGAATCCGGGAAGAGATCAATATGATGACAAAAATTTCATAGCACAAGCGTGAGAAGCTTTTTTATTTTTTTGTACTGCAGGTAACAATGACAAGGAGCCAAAATGGTACAGGAGCCGAATGGGAACTGATGGTGCTGCAGGTGTACAGCAGTCGACGCTGTACCTGTGCTTTAGGACCCGTTGTGCTCGAAACTGTCAGATTGCGGGATTCACCCAAAGGAGTAGCACACCGATCCAGACGCCTTGCATATTCGGCGTCGTAGGCCTATTCTATATCGCTTGTTCGCCATACTTCCCCAACTTTTGGAGGAGAATTTGGAAAAATTTCTGCAGAATTTGGCCACTTTATTATGGTCCGAATTCGTCCGTAAAGCCTGCGGTATCTTCGCCGTGTAAAGGGAAGTTATCACCTTTCACCTCAGTACTCTGTACTTTTATTGTTGTATTGGAGGGTACATATAAAACGACATGTCACCCCCTCTCCTCCATGAGAATAGCTGCATTATATAGAAAACGTCATGTAGCTCTCCTAAGTCGTGCGTATATCTGACGAAACCAACTACTTACCTAATGTAGTACTCTACAGAAGCTGACATTTGTGAATTTAACCATTATGTAGATGATAGGTGAAATGTTATCTTCCATCCATGGCTCTACCTAAAATATATTTTCCGTGATCTTAGATTTGGCACGGTACAACACTTCACAACCGACCAACATGAGATATTGCCCATACGCAAATCCCCAAACTCGCACATCCCATGCCACTCGAAACAACCTTTCTTGTCCCATAAAGCTATCAATACCCGGTGCCCAAGATGAGTAAATACGGCGTTCTGGTAATGGGGCCCGCAGGTAATTCCTCACCGTCCTTCCCAAGCTCCCCGCGATGGAAAGACCCAAACTAACACCACCACCCACCCCCTCCCCCCAGGCGCAGGCAAAACAACCTTCTGCAGCAAGCTCCTCGAGCACCTGCGCAACAACAAACGCTCCTACTTCTACATCAACCTCGACCCCGCCGCCGAAACCTTCACGCATGAGCCCGACATCGACATCAAAGACCTGATCTCGCTCTCGGACGTCATGGAAGAGATGTCCCTCGGCCCTAACGGCGGGCTGATCTACTGCTTCGAATTCCTCCTCGAGAACCTCGACTTCCTGACCGAGCCGCTCGAGCCCGTGACGGAGGAATACCTCATCGTGATCGATATGCCGGGGCAAATAGAGCTGTACACGCACGTGCCGATCCTGCCGGCGCTGGTGAGGCATCTGATGCGCGGGAGCCTGAACGTCAATCTCTGCGCGGCGTATTTGCTCGAGGCGACTTTCGTCGTGGACAGGGCGAAGTTTTTCGCTGGCACGTTGAGTGCGATGAGCGCCATGTTGATGCTGGAGATGCCGCATGTGAACATCCTGTCGAAGATGGATCTTATAAAGGGTACGGTGCCTCGTCGGGAGCTCAAACGCTTCGTGAACCCGGACATAGGGCTATTGGACGACGATCCTACGGTTCCGCAAAAGGGGAATCTGATGGCGGGACGGTTGGGGGAGGAAGACGATGTTCCGTCGAGTAGTAAGAGTATAATGACAGGCACAAGCTTTCAAAAGCTGAATAGAGCTGTGGGACAGCTTATTGATGATTTCAGTATGGTGCAGTTCCTGCAGTTGAACGTGGAGGATGAGGACAGCATCGGAGCGGTATTGAGTTACATTGACGATGCTATACAGTTCCACGAGGCTCAAGAGCCTAGAGAGCCGATGGATGAACTTCAAGATGGATTTGAGGAGTAAGATTTAGAGGTAACTGCCATCTGGCAATTGGTTATGGCAGATGAATGTAATAGACACCATCAACCCTGATATAGAGAGTCTTTATGAAGCATAGCGAGGCGCTGGTGGGTATAATAACATAGAAATCAAAACACATAATAAATAGATGGCGGTTTCTATGCCAATCTTAAGCTTTAACTCGACTATTCTCGAAGTAATACAAGACGAAGAACATGAACCTGCTCCTAAAATATTATTGATCCCTCTTTCCCCTTTCCCTTTCCCTTCCCTTCTCAGAAGCAGAGCCCAATACGTACTATCACACTATCCGGGTATCAGCTAGTTTCTTTCTAAACGCCAGGAACCGATACCTAGAAACCCCATGCTCGCCTTAACGCCGCCCATAGAAACATAACCAGAAATCTAGAATGATAAAGATATAACCGCGGAAACCTTCCAATGCAGATCCTCCACCCAGCGTCTTACTTGATCCTCCTTAAACCAAACTCCTCAGCCTGCAACTGCATAGCAAGTTTCATACTCGCTTCTTCCTCTTCCGTCCGGGACGGGCTCCCAGCTTGTTCCTTTCTATCCACTGATTTGCTATCCCTCTTTGAACCGGTATTTACAACCGACATCTTGCCCGCAGTACCCTGCGTTGTTTTCCGCGCCGTGACTGGTGATGAGCTCTTTGCCTTTGATTGTGTCAGAGTTCGGTTGAGCTTATGATCTAAAGTCCCGTTTGTGAACCGGTCGACAGGTTTTGATCCCCGCGTCGACTGTCGAGCGCTTCTAGGAACCTCCAATGATGGAATAACGGCGTGATCAACACTCTGGGTGGGTAAGAGCTCGGGAAACGATGGTGCTTCGGATAAAGGCGATGATGGATCGGGAACATCCACATCCTGTTTTCTAGCCACGGGGGTAGTTGGGCAAGGAGTAGACGCTTGAAATTGCTTATCTTCACCATGTACATGAACTCCATTCGTGAGCGGAGTCTCAGAATCTAGATTGCGTACGAGATCCACTGGCGAGCCCTCACGAGCTAGATCCGCCGTAGAATTCTTAAGAGACGGATCAACCTTAGAGTTCTCAAGAGTCGGAGCTACAGTAAAATCTTCCAGGGCCGGATCCAATGCAAAATTGTCAGGAGCTGGATCCACCATAGAATTGTTAAGAGCCGGATCCACCATGGCATTGTTAAGAGTTGGCTCCACAAAAGAACTGTTAAGAGCAGGATCTACCGCAGAGTTTTCAAGGGCCGGATCCATTGGCATCGCTGTAGCTAAATTAGTCGTTGAAACCTCTATATCATCTGCGTTTGAGATTGATGGTTCAACCCCTCTATCAGGGGAACCACCAGCGCCATCTAAACCATCGAGCATCTGGTCGGCCATTTCCAGCGAGGGATCTATAGGATCCATTGACATTTCGATATCCGGTGTATCCTGAATTTGCACATTTGTAGAACTAAGCGTCATGAGCGGTTGGAACATATATGGCTTCTCCGAAGGAACATCTTCCTCTATGATTTCCTCCTCCAGGGTAATGGCGTGTGCAACCTGCGCTTGTGGGGCGGTCATTATGTCAGTATGCGTAGGTTCAGACCTGAGCTTCTTTGCGCTCCCTTGCTCTGCACCACCAGTACTGGCGCGTTTTTTGTTCGCAGAACCACGGGGAATAGGAGATTCCTGCGCTCTGATTGGATCGATGTTACCGTATTCATCGTGTATACAGCGGCGCTAGACAAGCAATCAGTCTCGAGTATACGACGTAAGAAAGCAAAAGACTTACCTTGCTTCTCCTACACTCCAGGCAGGCTTTGTTGCGGCCTCGCTTTCCATCGCCTGAACCAAATTGATCTTTTGTGAAAGGTGGAAGAATCGTTTGTGGCGTTTTGTATACTCGTGGAGCAGGGGTTGCTGCTTGGCTATTCGTTGCACTCGTAACTGGCTGGGAGGGCGTATTCTGGTTATTGATCCATACAGCTACCATAGTGGATGTCCCTGGACGTGACGAAGGTGATGTATCGAGTTCGTCTTTGTGTTTACATCTAATTCTCCGTCGTCGGCATGCATCGCACGCAATGCGCTTAGGACCGAGAACGGACGTCTTTGGCGTGCTTGTAGGTTTGTCCATTGGAGCAGGACTTTCGTTCTCTGCTACAACGCTTTTACTCTTCTCTTCTAGAGCTTGACGTTGACGTACAGATTGTCGGTCGGGAACTGTACGCTCCAAAGCTGCCTGTTTTTCTAGTCTTTTCAGAGCAGCAGCACTCATCTTTTTCTCGCCTGCAGGTTCGCCAGCTTCGGGAAGGATACCATTGGGGTGTGCCCACTGGGGTAGATCTTCATTTCCTCGCTTCCAAGCAACCCAGATGGCAAATGTCCTAATCAGATCTAGAGGTTGTCCATGTCCTTTTGGAATCGACTTTGCTACTCGCTCGCAAACTGTAGGAGCAACACCTTCGATCCTGCCCATAGACAGCATGACAGTTCTCAGCAAGAAGCTTACCAAGTCTGGCCAACCGTCAACTTCTCCCCTGGAATAGTACTTTGAGTGATAGTTCGCTCTCCCAGGATGAGAGTTATGACCGAACTTGTTGGGTTCTAAATAGATCGGCTTCTCCCTTACGAATTGTTTCCCCTCGTAGAAAAGTTCTCTAACTTCGTCTGGGAGAGGGTCCTGCTTTAGGTAATCCAACAATGCGTACCACATTACCTTCTGAAAGAAAGGATATTTGAACTTCTGAGGGACTTTGGTGGTCTTCTCCACTTCAACGACTCGAAGTTGCATAGAGTAGTGCATTCTGGTCAGGAAGTTTCCTCCAATGACTAAACTGTTCTCGGGTGTCCATACTGAATGAATCCATCCTGAGGGAATGAGCATAGTATCACCTTCGGATAGATCCACGCGATAGCATTCCTTAGTCTGTTCAGGTAGCCAAGTATGGTTCATGGCTGGAGAAAGGCACCACTGTTCGTAGGCTTTCAGGTTCTGCTTCTTGGGTGGGATGAAGAAGAATGTTTTCTTGCCCTTGACGATGTGGTAATAGACTCCAGAGCCTCCGAAATCAATGTGGAAGTCTGTATAACAGTCTTTTACTGACATGAGACAGTAAAATCCTACACTCTTTCTGTTTTTGTCCTCTTCCGGCCATACCGCATCTTGAAGGTCAAGTTCCCGGACAATACGTGGTCGTCGAATTAGTCGACCGAGCTTGCTGTCAGCAACCTCCAAACTAATGACGTTATAGATCTGCTTTTCGCCTTTTTGTTCATAGTATTCTCGCCATTTGCGCATATTCCACTTCTTGCTTGCATCCTCTCCTTCCTGATCTTTCACATTGATCACTTCCAGTTTCCTTTCTGGTGAAACAAGTTCTTCAACTGCACGAATGTTAAGGCCATGGGGAATAACCATATCCAATTTATCTTGGCCATCATCAGGGACAAACTCGGTCTCAAAGCCAAAATCGACGTCCACGTGCTCGGTGTCAACAAGAGGTTCTGTTCTCTCTGCACCAGGAGGACCCGGACGAGGATTCCATTCCGCAGGAATTACACAAGGTTCTGTCCACAGCCCGCATCTTTCAAAATATTCAGCAGTTGCCATTTCTGGTCGGATACGAGCAAACATTTCTTGCTTTAAGAAGGGCAGAGTGCCATCTTTTATTCTGCTGATGTAGTGATGTTCCATGTTATCGTCAGATGTTCTTAGAACTCCTTCGTTCAAGCCAGCGTAGTCGACTTCGTTGTGAGCTCGCGATGATTTTCGTACATCTACGCGACGGTTAGGTTAGCATCAAAGACGAGAAGTGACAGGAGGAGAAATTACTCACATGTCGTAGGTCCGTGCTTAGGTCTGCATGGCCGACATATGAACTTGTCAACACTCTCAACGTCTCTTTTAGTTTTAAATCCCGCACAGGCCCAATGAAACCAGCCTTTGCAGCCGTCGCATTGGATCCATTGCTCTACGTCACCTACAATAGCGTCTTGTGAAAGAGAGCAACCTGCACACTCTATGGCTGGCTCAACAATCTTAGATTGTTTTAGTTTCTTCCCTTGGCTAGTCGCGGAACTATGCCCCAAAGGTCTTATAATCAATCGAACATCAGGAGGAACTGAGCATGCGCGCCTCAGATGGCAGTAATCGGTCTTTGGAGAGTGTTCTGATACGAAATCTGAGAACGAGGATCTTCGGTATAAAGGGAGGTCAGCTCGTGGGCTATTGCGAGAAATACTTCTAACACTACGCGACTGCTTGCGTGAAGAGCCTCCAACTGAAGGCCGACCATCCACACCATCCGCTAGGAGACTTTGGGGCGAATGTAAATGACTTGTCACCTCCACAGTAGCAGCAGAACGGTCTCGCTGAGCTTTGGATGATCCTTTATTGCTCTTTTTACTAGTTGCAGTTTTCGCACGAGATCCTCTTAGCTTTCCTTTTGGCCAGCCTTTATAAGCCTTTGGCTGCTCCTTCTTTTCGTTGGCCTCTACTTTCGCGTTGGCGTGATTTGTCGGAAAGTCTAACTCCTCAGGCGGAGTGTGAGTTTGGAAATTCGACGATATGGGCTCTTCATGATGTTGTTCAGGAGGAGGATCGACTCCTAAGCCGTTCACGTTGTGAGAATACTGGGTTACCTCTTCCTGAATGTGCGTAGTTTCCCGATAACTAGCACCGGTGTTTATAGCCCCACTTAAAGGAATTTGATAGCTGTTTATGTTTATAGAGGAGGATATTGATTTAGAATGGTCGGATGATGTGAGCGCGTTCGTAGAAGACGGGATTGGTGGCCGGATCCCATTATTCCAAGTGGGTGCCGGTGCTGGAGCACTACTCCTAAATAGTGCCAGGAGTGCTTCACTCGCTTCATCTTCTGCTTCTGAATACCGTCTTGCACCGGGGTAATATGCGCCCTGTACCTTAACATTGTAGGTGCTTGATGATGTAGGCGCGATCCTGGCTGCTTCCGCCATTTGCTCCACATTGTACGACCAATCAGACGGTACATGACTAGACGACGGTCTTGACAAAGATTGAAAGTATTGCGGAGAAGTCACAGCTTCTGAACGAGCGCGTTTTGCTGGGCGTTCATTCAAGTCCGAGGGATGAGCATGGCGCGTGGCGCGTTTTGTATGCTGCCCGAGATTCAAGGAACTATGAGCATAGCGTGGAGAAGATCGTCCTGCATTGTGCACATGAGATTGTGGTTCGAAGGTCGGGCTTGTGGCTAGGGCGATATCCGCTAATTGATTCATCGGAGATCCATGGATTTGCGTCTGGCGCGCAGACTGCGAATGGATGCCGGTTGTTCCATGCTGTATGCTATGATTCTGATTTATCAGATCAACTTCAGATTCCGCCGAGGGAAACCTTGCTTGACGGATAGATTCAAGACTTTGGTAGTGGTTGAATTGGCGGAGGGCATTTGTTGTATTGGGTCCGCCGGATGTGAGAGAAGGATTGACTGGGAGTGTGGGAGAATTGGGTTCGTATACTGGAGAGGGTTCGTCAAATGAGCGCAGTGTCCCTATGAATTCCCGCTTAAAAGATGGCATCGTGAAATAGATCGGATGGTATGAGTCGTTGAGGTGCGGTACTTGCGGAGCTTTCGAGTGTTGCTACCGCGCCAAACGACCCTCGACGGACGAGCCGTGACAGAAGAAATTGGAAAATAGCATAGACTAGGTGATCACTTAGGAAGAGAATTGCGACAATATATAGAGACGAGAGCGCAGTGGGAGCTATGGGTTGGTTTCCGAGATTTGGTGCGGGTGGTTGAAGTTCAAGATCGATCTACCATCCCGCTTCGCGCCAAGACCGTTCATAATATGTAGCACTGTCTCACATTTGAAGATATGCTATGAGATATCTACCTATGGGCTTGAAATATAGTTGGGAATAATTATAAGACTGCAGTTTGACAAAGTATTCTTTCTTCCGTCAGGTTTGTCAAGCATCTATCTCATTATTGTGTACTCACGTACCCTAATGGTGCGCAGTACCCTACCCACTCCGTACGTAATAGGTACGAGAACACGGTATCCCTACCTCTCTAGAATCCATATTGATACGTGCGATGTTGTTGCGTCCCATCGTAGGTAGTTATACTGTGGTACAAATGGATTCCAGAGCTTCCCCTGCCAGACAAAGTGTGTTCAATGGTTTTCCGTTCCTATCAAGACCCAGACCATTTGAAACGGACAGTCGTATATCTCCAATAGCCGGGTTTTCAGGGCTATAATATCCCATGCTATCTCATTCTCCATCTACTCTCTCTTCATCATTACAAGCCCGTCTGTTGTAGATCCTACTCTTTGTTCGAGGGGGACGGAAGTTGAGACGACAGTAATGGTGGTTCACGGAGGTATGGAGGCGGTTGCGCTCCTATTTATGCGTTGTCAAGTAGCTGCAAGGAGTATAATTCAAGGGGAGATATGAGATAGGGTGCAGATGAAGTCGAGTAAAAGGTCAACACCTCATCTCAGGTTGGTGTTTCCAAGTTGGGATGGACGCCAAGACAACCCTTCCCTTAGATTTCGTGATTGTCCTTGTTGGTCGCCTTCTCCGCCTTCGAGCTTGAGCCTCTAAACACCAACCCAGTTTCCCCCTCCCCCACGATACCCGTCGCTTCAGTAATCAACTTCGGATCGATATTGCGACTTGCTTCAAGCATATTACATTCGCAAAGAGATGAGTCGAGGTGGAAAATTAGCCCCAGAAGTTAACCGGTGAGTTCCTATGTCTTGATTCGTGGCACCTGTCACCGAATACATACTGACATTGCTTGACACCCAGTGCTCTCTTCGTAAAGAACCTAAAGTAAGATATAATCGCGAATATTCATCGCGTAGTGCTATCGAAAATATAGTTCACTAACCCCTATGCAGCTTCAACGTCACGACAGAGGAGCTCTTCGAACTCTTTGGCAAGTTCGGCCCTGTCCGGTATGTCCTTTCGTATATCACTCCGAAACTTCTTACTGATTGATATACGCAGTCAAATACGTCAGGGAATCGCAAACAACACCAAAGGAACCGCCTATGTCGTCTATGAAGATGTCATGGATGCAAAGCAGGCATGCGATAAGCTAAATGGCTTCAACTTCCAGAATCGCTATCTAGTTGGTGAGCAAAATCCCCAAATGTTCGATATGTTGATATACGTCATCTAATTTTTTGGTCAAGTTCTTTACCACCAACCTGAGAAGATGCAGAAGGCACAGCAAGATCTCGCAGAGCGTCAACAAAATCTAGAAGCTCTCAAGCGCCAACACGGCATCGATTAGCAATTAGAGCGGCCCACAGAACGGCGAGCTGTGGACCAGCGTTCCATCTCAAATCCTAATACCGGAATTCCGAAGAATATGAGATCGGGTGGGGCGATTAACGAAGCTCATGACAAATCGCTGCTGACAGTGCATGGTGATACTGTCGATTGTTCTTCCTCTTCTTCAAAGCAGGCCCAGAATGTGATGTCTCGCTTCTCTTTGGCGGCGTTAAACGGAGTTTATGAAAAGGTCCATCGGAGAGTGGCTACCTGATTGATGTCCCTTGATGGACTTTTTAGGATGAAATTGCCGTAGTCTACTATCATGACCAATGGCATTATGGATTATTTATGGCTTATCAGATCAGCTTCGATATGACTTCAAATTGGATTTAGCGGTATTGCTGGCTGAACGTGGAAATCGGTATCATTTATCAATAATCATTTGGGTTTATCTTCCCCCTTAACTGAGTGCCCTAACCTACATGTGAAGATACACCAAACTACCATGCTGAACGATTGTCCTTTGACCCCACGAAAGATTTACTTTGTTGCCAGCGTGAATATCGTTCCCCTGCTAAGGTTAGCCTTTATCATCCCTCAGTCTCGGATCCTGTTCCTACAATATATCATTGAGAGCCTCACAGTATAGAACTCCTAACCCAGACATCCCTCCAATCTCCACATCGACCCCACATTCCTCATAAAGCAGCGGATAACCTACATTCTCACACGTAAGGCCCATAACAGCTCCCTCTCGCAAAACCAGAACGCACTCCCCTTACAATTCCCTCGCTCCCACAATTTCTATTCCTCTATGGCTTTGTTGACTCAGTATGCGCAGGAAGGTAGCTATAACACAAAGCAACCTTCTGCTCCATCCCATTTAAATCCCCATCTATGCTATTGATTCTTCCCCCATTCCGCGAGATACAAGTGACAGAAAAAATGCCGCAAAACCCCAACCGCATCCCCCCGACAACCCTCCCTATCCTCACACAAACAGGCACAAACACCTCCCCCCCAATCCAGAAATATACCCAAGTTCATATTCGCCCCGCAGCGCCCACATCCCCGTTTCGCCGTGGTGCAGTCGTGTTGACTTTCCTTTGTCGGTTATCCTATCCTATCCTTAATTTCCTTCACTCTGGTCCGCATCCCGTCGACGCTGACTTCTTCGCTACGGCGGAACGTTATTTTTTATTTCTTTTGGGATTTTGGGATTTGCTGGCGGGAGTTCTTCGTGTAGGAATGGGAGGGGGAAGGGGAGGGGGGCTTTTGGGTGGGTCTTGTGGTTTCTGGGGGTTATCGGTTGGGTTGGGAGGTGCGGGATATATTTATGTGGATGTGGAGGAGTGGAGGACGAGTTGAGGGCCGCAGGTAGATTCTATGGGTTCAGTCGTATCGGAGTAAAACATAAATGAAGTTTCCATGATAAGGTCGAAAAGGACGCAGGCCATGTACGGCACGATGAGTGTACTAGCATGTATGTCTACGCTGCGTATAAGAATTCCGCAGTGTGACTCTTCCGGTGAACATAAAGTAGGTTTCACGTCGGAAACTGGAAATCGGGGAATACGTGATGCTTATCGAGCGGTTTACATAGGTTAGGTTTCAGTACAGCTTCTTCGAGTTTGAGTGCAGTGGTATAATACTCTGAGGCAGAAAGTTTCATAATACCGGTGATAAGGCCGGTGTCGAAACATACTCCGCGGATAGAGTACTACGATTCACGAGACAGTCATCTTCGGAATCTGGAAGGGATTTGATTCAGGCGAGGTTTCATGGTTTTGGCTGTATTTGTCTTAGGGGATAGAGGAGCTTGCGCCTCCGTCGAGAATAAAATAACAGAATGAAGATGGGGAATCTCTTTCGGTAGATCACGACACAGATTCGCGGGCAAATATGTTTTTTGTAAAGAGTGCGAGAAAAAGGCCTGGAGACGAGTCTATCCACCACCGAAAAGAAGAAATAGGTGGGGCCAGGAAAGGACAAGGAACGCTCTTTGATTATTTTACTCAAATTATGTCTGGAGAGGTATACACGCTCTCAAGAAGACCCTCGACGGACAAGGTACCAACACAGAAATTCAGGAGAGCGCCATCAAGAAGTCCAGAAGAACTCATCAAGGGTCAAAGAGCGGCATTTGAGCGCGCATGAACAACCTTGGAAAGGTTACAAGGAAGCCCGAAGCGTTCATAGAAAGTCTCAAAGGCCTCCTAACTGGAACTCCAACACTTTTGAAAGGGTTCCGACCCTCCACAAGAATGACCTAAGTGTCCAGGAGAACGTAGCAAGAGCCCAGGGACCATACAAGCAGCTTTCCAATCAGCAAGTTGTAGCAGAGGACCTTTTACACCGGGAATAGATCCTCGTAGCCTTCGAAGGGTTGTCAAAAGACATTCAGATAACCCTAGAGGAAGCTGAAGACGATATACTGTGGTACCTTAATCCATAACCAAAATTAACATGGAGAATCTACGAGTTTTGTTGGGTTGATACTATGAGAATCTCGACTGAGTACATACATTACTTCTAATCGTCGTCAATGTACTGGGAGGACCACTTTGAGTTTCTATTCAGGCGGATTACAATCTTGAATGAGCTGGTAGTATTCGATATAGAAAAAGCGAAGAGAGACTGGAAAGCCATGATGATAAAATGGTTGGAGATAAGATAACAGACCAGGAAGAGCTTGAATTACATGCTAGAGGCCATCCATGATGCCGGGAAGAAAGTGGTCATCGTTATAGAAGGAAGACAAGAAGAGACGTTGATAACATTGGCTAACTGCGGACCAAAATTTGATATATGAATTCTGCAGAACGGGACGCGATATTCCGAAGATCATAATTGGATTGATAACTTCTTTAATGCTACTAAGATTCCGGCATTTAAAGTCGCTTTCCTTGCAGGCGGGAGTGAACCGGTTGCTTCGGTAATGAAGCGAGGATTGTTCTCCATGGAGTATAACAGAGGGTATGACGTTGGACTCGTTATTCACGAACTCAAGCATAACGTAGGTCCTCCTGTTTGGTGGTGGGTTTCGACTCCTTAGGATTTTTTACGGATGTTTTTTTCGTCAACCACAAGGGATCCATAGGAACTACGAGGGACTCTGTGTGTTCACAATAGGCCTCCTGTATATTTTGTCCCCCTAGAATATTTCCTAGTTTGTTGTACCCCTACGACCGCCTTAGTTCCAAACCACAGTTCGCTTCCTCTTTAAGTTGTCTTTGGTACGACTGTACCGGAAAAGCTGAAACGTACTAGGGCTTGTAGTTGTATAACCAATTTTACGGTATAAATATTTATTGTATGATACTTCGGACTTAGAAACTCACCTGTATGTAAATGTTGAGCAAGCGTACAGAGATGTAGGAAATAAAATCGTGACAGGGAAGAGGATTCCCTCAACTTAGTTATTTGATACGAAGAGTACAGAAACCAATGCAGATCTTTTACACAGAATCCATTAATCGGACATAGACTTTACGGTACCGTAAGCAGCGCGTTGTGCAGCGTCTGAATGATATAATATTTAAAGACTGCTCGTTGTGGTCAGGATAATGATGCTTCAAATAGCGGATAAATTAGGGGCTGGTAGAGACAGCCGCGTACGAATTGCCCAAATAGAAGAGGATAAAGAAGAATATATGAACAACTGTCCAGAGAGTAGGTGGTAGCGGAAATTATAGCGTCCAGATAACACAAATATGAATACTTAATATCGAAAAGAGAGATCCATACTTGACACAACTTCAAGTCACTGGGATACTAGATTCGATGTCATGGTCCTCCGTACATGGGAATTTCAGTTTTCTTTCTATTCCTCTACTACTAACAAGGCTACATCGGACTTCTGGTCATCAAAGATCCAATATCGTACGGGAGGAACGGTTCATCGGCGGACGGTTCATCAATAGCAAACCGGATCTCGAGAACGACGCCATGATTATCCGGTAAAGTCCATACATTTTTAGAGTAAATAGTTCTAGAGATGAAATTGAGTCCTGATAAATGGTGGCGTATGTGTAAGTGAAGAAAGCCCGCATGCTGGGTTTCTGGAAGCTTAATAGGTGAAAATATTTGTTTCAGGATAATGAATGCTCAGAAGAACGGGAGTATAGGTATTCTGTCCCCAGACTTCCGCACTCTAGATGTAGCAGCGGTCGTATGCAACAAGAAACTTCTATCACACGGCCGACAAATGATATTCTGATGGCAAACCAGGTCCGAGGCCTTGCAGGTACTGCTGCAGTGCTTGGGAATCTGCAGAAGATCCAACAGGTCAAGCGAAGAGCTTTATCCGACCATTACCAGAAGGCCAAGTAGACATGCAAGACAGTTCTGACAGAATTCTACTGTTTTGAGTTGATTTTAACAATGAAGTAATATTTCGTGCATCGAATGGCTGGCCAGACCTCTGGGGGTTGAACCTGTATCATTATTTGATATCGTGGAGTCGTAGGGAAGTCGTCCAGCACTCTAGCATGAAGAATCGGAGTTCTTTTGGGTCTTGACGAGTCAGCGGTCTTGCCAGATGCGAGCTGTACTCATCTCTTCATCTCCATGCATTCCCTTTTCGTGCCATATCACCCGATCCACCCCACGAAAGAGGCGTATCTCCGCACGTAGATAACCCTTTATACAGTCGACAAGCTGGCCATTATTCGCAAAGTGATCTGGTTAGGTTTACGGATGGCATCTTACGGTACCGTCACATACAGTATTTGAAGCCGATCATCACCCGATCCCTTTAATATCCCCTTTAGCTAAAGTTTAAACTCCTGAAGATCTTTAATCAATAGTCGACTTAACTTTAAGAATTGTCAATTATTACGGATAGTCAACACTTGACAAGTCAGTCCAACATAACATCTCGGGACCTCACCTCCCACAGTCTGAATTTGAATTCTGTACATATCAAATACTGTATGTAGACAGACAGACTCTGGCTTCAGCATCGGAACGGAAAACGTGTGAGAAACAGAGGCTTACGCCGGTTTCGCTATTTCGTGACCCTCCACTTTCCACTGCTGGCCAGTAGTTACGCGTTAGGCAGTCTTGAATTTCTCAAACTCCCTCCACAGAGCCGACGCGCTCGGACGTTATTCAACGCCTCAGGTGCAGATTTTGGTTAGCCGTTGGTTGGCTGCGGGATCGAGGACAAGGTCTGATCAAGGGGAGTTGGGCACTGTTAACTGTTCAACCAGACTTTTGAGCCCTTTCGTCTAGCCTTATCCTAACTTGAGATGAGTAATTGAGTGGTCGAAATAAAATCTCTCTCCTATCTTAAAGGGAAATTCTTCCCTTTGGAGTGTTTTGGGCCGAATTCAGGGGTGCTAATTGGTGTATATCCCTCAATGTCCTGGTCCACTGAGGCTCTCTAATTGGGATTCCAGGTTAACGGGTGGGACGGGGTGCACGTATCAAGTACAGGCTCGACCTATCCTTGATAACAGCACAAGTGTCATTTTCTTAGTTCTTACAGAGTAGCTCTCGGTGCTCCATCAACTCATCAAGCACATGCAACGATGCACACGCGATGCAATCCCGTCACTCCCCAAATTCCCATGGAGAAAGGTCCAAGTGCCCCTTATGAGCTAGGAGGCCAACATAAATTTCTTTTGCATATTTTTTGTGTCTCTACGCGTCTTTCGATTCGTTGCTAACGCTTATCCCGGACGCCAGTATTCCGAATTCTTTACTCTTTTCGTTTCCCCTTGTAGGAATAGTTAGGATTTGGTAGAGGGTCCTTCGGTGTGAACGACGGGGAACCTACCTAGCCAGTCAGTTTAGAATCAAACCCATGTTTTGAACTTCTTTGAATAATTACCTACGTCGATCACTGTAGAACTAAAGGCAGTGTGCAAGACTGCATGTGCAACTGTGCAAGTGCAACGACGCCGTGGACGCCAGCTGGGTTGTTCGATCACGCTCCTTCTTCTGTCACAGCCTTCTCGTCCGTTTCCATCGTGTATATCGAAAAGTTTAGAACGCGCAAGTCGCGGTCACCTTCGTTCTTTGACGTGTTGCCCTTTCAGCTGCTTCCCCCCGCCAGCAGTGCTGTTATTTACATTGCATACATTCTCCTCTTTCAATCTTCGTCCTTTTGTCCCGTCGGGGTTATCAGTACGTGCATTAACGTGCAGCCTAATTTGTATACCAGGTCACAGCTTCTGAAACAGAAAGCTCGTCCAAGTGGTCACGGTCAAGCCAGGTGCGTTTTTGCAGGAGAAATCCATTCTTTGAGTTGTACGTGTGTTCGACTGCAGTCACCTCAATTCACTCAATTGATATATCATGAGCTAAAATATTTGACGTACGCAGGTAGCAGCTTCCCGTCCCGTCAATCCCACAATTGAGCGTGGTTGCGCCTTCCGAATAAGACGTGTGGCCTTGAATTTCCCCAATATTGAATCGAGCAGGTGCGAGTCTCCACAACAGACCTTCAAAAGTTACACGAACACGGAACGTCACCCTCGTGCCTCTATGAGTTACACATAAGTTTTCGACCTACGGTAGCACCTCATGGATGAGGGGCTGAGTTTCTATTGCCAGGACTAAAGGTGAATACATCACACCTCCTCAAAAGCTATATCAGTAGAAGGTGCTTAATATGACGGCCTGGAAAGCATGCTAATTGGTCTAATCGTGTTAGAAGAGCGATGAGTCGAGAAGATTTGTGGCTATATCTCAACTATTCTGAGATTTAATTACGGTAGTGTCGACGCCAGCTGCATCTGCGGTACTACTAGAATCAATCATGGCTGCCGATTATTTCCAAGACCAGTCGGTCTTCTCCTCGCTCCACGACCCATCTGCGTCTCCGAATCTTTCCTTTCATACTCCAATGGTGTCGTCCTCACGGCGTTCCTCGAGGCATGGGCTCTCCTCATCACCGGCATCTGAACAGATGCAACCTGAAACCACACAAAATGACGAGAATATATCTGTACTTGACCCTCGGAGATTCACCCCTACATTGCACGCCAATCTAGTCTCGGAGATTCTCTCACTTCGACGTGAGCTCGACTCAAAGCATGTTCTGATTGAGGACCTCGAAACCAACTTGCACAGCACCAAATTGGAGAATGATGATCTGAATAAGCAATTGTCGCAAAGCACCAAAGAGAATAAGTCCGCCAGGCTTCAGATGCAACAGCTAGAAACCGAAACACTAGCGGCATTAGAGGAATTGGCAAAAGAACGTGACGATATTAACAACGTCAATTCCGAGCTGAAAGACAAGCTGGAGACGGCTCAAAACAAAATCCGAAGCTTAGACGAAGATTCAGGCCGCACCCAAAACATATGGGAAAAGGACAAGGATAAGTGGGACCGTGAAAAGCGTCAATTAGAGCGACGAGTTCATGTGACTGAAAGCAGGTTGAAGATGGTTTTGGAGGAGTTGGCTGCGCAACAGGCGCTTCAAGAGCACGGAATTGGTAGTGAGGGAGAAGACAATACTCACGATAGCGGGCTCGGGAACGAGAGTGACACCAATAGTATTCGTTCAATGAGTCGTAGGGGCTCAGGGAGTCGGAATGGACGACATACTAGGAACATGAGCAATAGTAGTGTCAAGAGCATAGGTCGACTGTATAGACATTCGCACCTTACGGGGTCCATTTCCGAGGCGCCTGAAAGATTCAACGGGCAAAGTCTTGCAGATGAGTTGAGGTTCGACGAAGAAGATGAGGAATTGGAAGAGTTGGAGCTCGATTCTGACGACTTTCCGGAACACGAAATGCGAGCTATACGAGCCCTGGAATCGCGGCAATCGAATTATCAGGATGAAAAAGCAAAACGGATACTTGGCCTGATGCACGACAAATCTCAAACCAACAACTCTATTGAGGAGGAGAGATCTAAAAGCACTGAGACTACTATGACTCGTGACGAAGCAGTGGTTTCCAGGCAGGCGGTTATCAAAGACTACGTTGACAGTAGTAGTCAGTACTCACCGCCACCATCCCCACAACTATCTCCCGAGCAAAAAGAATCATTGCGAAGTTACGAGCAGACTGCGCTTGCAATGATGGAAGTTGAGGCAAACCAAAGGCGAAAACGGATCGCTGCCGCTCCTTTTGGTAATATCAGGCATGCATCTCCTCCACGTCCTCCGAAGACTGGCCCACCTATGGTCTCCGCAGCATCTCAGACAGTGGAAGAGCCGTTGAGTCCTCCGGCGACCCCAAAGCCCTTCGTCTCTAGCCCACCTTCTGCGCCTCTGTCGGATGAACCCAAACCTAGTTTCTGTTCGGTTTCAACTCAAACAGATATCTCAGAGCATAAAACGGTACCGGAGAATAAAAACACCCCTCCTATGACTCCCACACGAGCTCCACCACCAATTCCTATAAACATTCCGTCTATTGCGATACACCCGCCACTTTCCGCACCTCCCTCGCCGGGAGAGGCTATTTTGCCACCGGGAACGAAGAACGCAAGTTGTCAGACATCCTCTGAATTACTTCCTGTGAAGCCGATGAGGTCAATTGCAGTACAAACAGAGGAAATTCGTGTCGACAGACGTCTAGCTAAACTACCACCACACCTTTTGCCTTCCGCTATATCGTCTATACCACCAACCCCCACCTCTGAGCTGAAAACCAGTCCTAAAGAGTTAGGTAAATCGAAGGTCTCAGATAGCGCTCTAAAGAAGAGTCCAATCATGCGATTGACTCAGGATATACCGTCTTCACCCCCCGTGATACCGAAATCAGTGCTTGGAGATATTGAAGATGTATACCCTGGAAATAATGATAATGGCCCACTGTCAAGGCACATAAATGATACTATAAGGCGTCCCTTCCGGACTAGTAGCCTCTTCGCTGGTTTTGATGGTCCCAGTTCCGACGAAGAAGATCAAGCAGAGGATCCTGATTTGAGTGACGAGGAGTATCGAGCAGCACCCCCTATTCCGCCGATGGCTTCAAGCCGAGGACTAAAGCATTCACGGGGATTTGCGAATCCTCCTACACCAGTTCCCGAGGAGAAGGAGGTATCACCAAATCCTCGGCAGTTCGACGGAAAACAAAAGGTCTTGGGGCCAGCTCCAACGTTCAACAGTGATCGGCGCTCATTTGATAAGCCAGACAGAGAATCATTTGAGAGACCTGGGAGAAATTCGTTCGATAAACCCGCAAAAGTTGCAAAGCCCTTGAGGATATCTACCACAGCCCGTCAGCCAAGCGTACGGCGTACGGCCTTGATCCAAAGTGGAGCCGTAGCACATCTCCAGCATCGCTCACGTAGTCCAAGCTTGGGTAGCGTAGAGTCTAGCAATGTTAACAGCCTCGCACCAAAGCCTCCATTCCCGGTTCCAACAAGGTCAAGTTCACGAAGGGTACCAGTAAGCAAGAGTGAAGGATCCTACAGCCCTACGCCACGAGGAGGTGGAACATTTCGCGGGGGACGTCCTAATAGGGGAGCTAGACACTCTAGGCAAGACAGTCTGCGCAAAGTGCGCTCCGCTGTAGTGATTCCACGCACTGTCCGTCAACGTAGTCGATCGCCCCCACTTCCTTCACCACTATCACCTCTGTCACCAGAGAGCCCTCAATTACCGCCTCTGCCAAAAGACAGCATTACTTCTTCACATTATGTCCACACTTCCCAACGCATCGGTCATCGTTCCCAACCAAGTACGAATACCTCTAATACAGGCCAGGCTTCAGTTAACAGTGCTGGTTCTACTAGCGTCGTTGACGCGATTGCTGCCACGATGGTCGGAGAATGGATGTGGAAGTATGTTCGAAGGCGAAAGTCTTTCGGTGTACCTGATTCACCGCAAGATTTCGGTAGAACAGGGGAGGATGGTTCTGTCAATGTTACCGGCAGTGGTGTGCGACATAAGAGATGGGTCTGGTTATCACCATACGAACGATCTGTCATGTGGAGTAGCAAGCAACCTACGTCTGGCAGCGCCTTACTGGGCAAGACAGGACGAAAGCGTAAGTCATATCATGAACCATTCATTACGTCTCTAATAATTTCGCAGTCACCATCCAGTCTGTGCTAGACGTGAAGGACGACACACCATTCCCTAAAGGCACTACGAATCAGCAAATCTTCAACCGTTCTATCTTGATCCTCACTCCTGCTCGCGCTTTGAAATTCACAGCAGTTTCGCGAGAACGGCACTATCTTTGGCTCAAAGCACTCTCTTTCTTAGCTCAAGCTGCTCCAGAATTAGATGCCTTGCCTCCACCCATACCGCCACCGGAACACGAAATACCATCCCGTAGTCAAGGTGCATCACTCCGTCGAGCTCCAATCCGGGACTCAGTCCGTCTCGCCAAGGACAAGAGGGCTCCTTCACTACGCCACTATAGCAGTCGAGCTGACACCATTCAAGAAGGTTATGTGGACAACAATTTCCCTGAGCCCGTCGTGGATGCTGCTGAACCTCCTACTGTGCCACGTTTCGGTGGTCATGGTCGAAAGCGGAGCATGACCCAACCGCGCATGCCACAGCCCCCACTCCCCTTCCGCAGCTTCTCGCATAACCAGGTCCCTTCAGTCGTTTCAAACGGATCCAGCGATATTTATGCCCCTCCATCGGTCCCATCTTCACTGTACAACGGCAGCAGTGCCTTTCCCGCCTCTTCAACTCGAACATCGGAAGCAAGCAGCGCAGCAAGACCCAACTTCTTCGACGCCGTCGGAACAGTGAGGATGGAGGCCTTCGTCGAGTCGAGGTATTCGGAGGAATCGGGACCCAGGAAACCACCGAGACGAAGGAACAGCCAGTTCAGCGGCATCTCGGATCCCAACCGTGGTGGCGGAGTTTACGAAACCGCGTTCCTGGACTTCGATCCGTTCAAAGGTTTCTAAGCGAGGAGAAGGAAAAAAAAATATGATCCTAACTATGATATTTCCTACCTCAAATCGCCCGGCCTTTGTCGACTGAAAAACAGCACTAAAAGTGCAAACCCCCCTCTTACGCTTTACCAGCATTTGTACTATCTTAAAAAATGTTTTTCACATCATCATGTTTTTTTTGTATCATTTCCCTGGCGTTACGGGTTCGGTGTCTTCGGCATAGTGGATGGGGAAGCGATTAGGGGGTTAAAAGGCATGTTTTGTGGGCTCTAAGAAGCGTTTGTGGCTCGCGCTCGTCTTGTACTTTTCTAATATTGTAATCTGAGCAGATTACTGAATTCCTTTATTTAATCTTCTTGTCCGTGGGTCGTTGTTACGGCGCCGGATGGTGAGTTCAATACCCGAGTTTCGATGGTTTGTTTAGTTTAGTTTAGTTAAAGATAGAGGGGATGGATAGTGAATCGATTATATTCTATGATGTGGTGTTTTAGATGTGAAGATATTGACTATTGAGTGCTATGGAGTTCTGTCTGGTTTGAGTGAATTACATATATTCTTGTGTGAGACGGTTGTTGCTAGGTCTAACTAAGGTATGGACAGTACATGATGTCTGAATAATAATGCGCTTCACATCAGGGGTTGAGCAACGGTGAAAATGGTATTGTTTGTTAAGTATTCCGTCACTGCCTCCCCTCAACTGCCTAAATACCCCGTTCTCCCATGTCCTCCTGTACACCACTGACAGCACCAGTCTTGCCAGTGCGTCTGCGCCAATGGTTGCTATGCTCAAATTGACCTATTCGCCTATACAGAAACTGTAAGATTGAGACTGTGAGGTTTGAAGGCCCTACGGTTATTAGGTGTTTTGTACGCCTGGGAGGATTGAGGTATCCTCGAGTCTGGAAGTGCAATATTTGGGTAAGGATGAAGGGGTTAGTGTGACTGGACGTTACTTTGGTAGGATGACGGGTAGATTCATGGTCTGCTTCCAGAATGTTGTTGATGAGGTTCGGATCGGTTCGAACACGCTTATCAAATGCCACTTCGAAAGGCCGAACTTAAACCCCGAGGATTGATCCAAGTGGTTCTATACGTAGGCGACTATCGTCTTTCGGTCGTCGGAGATGAAAGGATTGGGGACCTTCGGATCCTTATCGTGGCTTGTTCGAGAGGATCAGGCGGTACATCCTCAATGTTCTCAATAAAGCTTGGGTTTTGCCTTTCAACTCAAGGTAATCGCCTCTTCCAAGGTAATTGAGACATGTCCAGGAAATTGATCCAAGTGTCGAACAAAGTCGGCTTGGAAAAAACACACGATATAGAACTCCTCTCAGGTCCTTGAGGGGGTCGAGCAAGCAACCTGAGTTACTCCCAGAAACGTGCAAGATTGAACTATCTCAAGCCCGGTAGTGGGTCGAGGAGGCATGAACTAAGTCGTATGAAAGTACGCAAAAAAGAGTCTATCTCGAACTCTGGAGGGAGCCGAGCTGCGCCGAACTGAGTCGCCCACGGTCACAGAACTGATCTCATAGCCTCGAAGGGGTCAAGCTCTCGAACTAATTCGGTCAAACAATTCACACAAAATAGAACTGACCTCAGATCCTCGGAAGAATCGAGCTCGTGAACTTAGTTGCCCAAACGACATAACTTCTCGAACTAAGTCTCCTCGAAAGAAAGATTAGAAAAGAGACGACGGGAGTTGAATTTATTTGATGTCTGTGACGCTATGCCCTTATTGGACAGCGGGGCAAGGGGAAACCTCGGTGGCTGTTTTCCCACTAGAGCCTTTTGGGAACTCAAGGTATCAGACGCATACTCAACATTATATCCATCGTGAGTGAGTGAATAGATGGGCATGTATCCCAAATTCAGACACGCGATCCAACCTTCAAGGTCTCCTTGCAGAGGAGAAAAGGAACGGGAAGGAATTGATTCACTGAGCCCCGGTATCTGTGCGGACTGAATACCTATCCGTGGAGATAGGTATCCAAACGAGAATTGATAGAGTACTATCTTCCACACGGAGTAGCCAATTATACTATGAAGTAACCATACGGAGTAATACTACTCTTTTACTCCTTCCTCCCTTACTTACCCTTTCCTATAGATTCTGTTTCCCCTATCTCAGATGCCGTTACTCGTCTGCTCGTACCAAGCGCTGTCAGCTCCCGCTGGTCCTTATTTCTGTGCAACGTTTGAAACTGACCTCACTCTATACGGTTAACGTTCCAGCTGGTCTTCCAGCTGGTTTTCCAGCAGATGCTCAACCCTACGGAGATGCCTCCTGTGTGGTCGCTGTTGTCTTCGAGCTTTTGTGGCGCTATTCCCTTATTGGATAGTGGGGTTAGGGCAACTAAATGGAAGCTTGTTACTCCCTTTCATCATAGCCTAAGGTAAGCATATACTAATTTGTTGCCTCCGATACAATTATATCTAAGTACGTACTGAAACTCAAAACAACCCTGAATTTGCACCTCATTTCTCTTGACTCACTTCATAAAGCCTAACAGCAAAGTATGTCTTGTCAGCATGTTAATTCTCCAGGTAAGTCTTCACTAAGCGAAATCATTACTGCACACACAACGGCATTACTTACTGTTAGCTAGATCTTCGTCCACCAAGGCCTACTCAGTCAGTCTATCGTGAAGATTGTACTCAATGCTTCAATTCTATAGTAAGCTTTTACTATCTACCCTCTATCGAATGCTCCTCACCAGCGGTATCCTAGGACGATCCGGATGGACTAGATATTTGTCTATACTGCTTCAACGGGGGCTGTCCTTCAGATCAGTCCCATGCCGTCGTCCACTATGAAACCACACACCACCCGCTCGTTCTGAACATCAAACGAACACGAAAGAGGGTAAAGCGTGATGAACCCCCCCAAAAGCTATCAAAGCTTGCCATTGCCGCCGAAACCGAAGAGGACCGCTACGATACAACGACAGAGGTCAAATGTTACCAATGTGGGGTCCAAAACATCGATAAGGGAACAGGGAAACTCCCAGAAGTTGTGGATGCTGTTTTAAAAGCTAACACATTTGCGAGGCAAGAAGAGGTCAAGGCATGGGAGCAAGAGATGATACCGTGTGAGCACACACTTTGCTTAGAGCAACAGGCACCGATGCAGATAGAGGCTCAAAACTTAGCAAACTGCTCAAAGTGTGATCTGAAGGAGAACTTATGGCTTTGCCTCACCTGTGGCAATCTAGGTTGCGGTCGTGCTCAGTATGGTGGCGTTGGCGGAAATGGGCACGCACTTGCACATACGGATGAGGTTCATCATCCCGTTGCTGTCAAACTCGGGTCATTGACGGCTGATGGAAATGCTGATATTTATTGCTACTCATGCAATGAGGAAAGAGTGGATCCCGAGCTCCCTGCTCACCTGGCGCATTGGGGTATCAACATTGCGGAAAGACAGAAGACTGAAAAGAGCTTGACGGAGATGCAGATCGAGCAGAATCTCCGTTGGGAGTTTGCAATGGTTACTGAAGATGGAAAGGAGCTCCTACCCTTGTTTGGGGAAGGCTTTACTGGACTGAAGAATATGGGGAATAGCTGTTACCTCGCAAGTGTGGTGCAAAGTTTGTTCTCCATGCCCGAGTTCGTGGAGAGATACTATCATCCCAAAGATCCACCACCGCCCTCTCAAGCACCCGCTGAGGATTTGGAAACCCAGTTGCGCAAGATTGCGGACGGGCTCTTGTCTGGTCGCTATTCAAAACCCGATAGCGATTACATAATCTCAGAGAACACAGCTGAAGTACCTCACCAAAAGGGGTTGGCTCCAGCAATGCTTAAGCACCTAATCGGTAGGGGTCATGATGAGTTCTCCACCATGCGCCAACAAGATGCTTTCGAACTTCTATTGCACCTCCTGAAGCTCATTACACGACAGCAACATCCTGCTCCGTTGAAGAATCCCGTAGACTCTTTCCGGTTCGTGATGGAGCAACGTTTGCAATGCATTTCATGTAAAAAGGTTCGCTATCGTATGGATGAGCAGGAAAACATTTCAATACCCGTACCGATCCGCCGAATGTCAAAGGAATTCCAGATGGAAGTTTCAACAGCGGATGGCAAAGAAAAGGAGAAGGAAAAGGATGAGTTTGAGCCAGTCACTCTCAAAGAGTGCCTCGACATTTTTACTGCTGACGAAATGGTCGAATTTACGTGTCCAGCGTGCGGAGGTAAGGATGGTGCCATAAAGCGAAACGGTTTCAAGACGTTCCCTACAGTTCTTGCTATAAATGCAAGACGTTTTGAGGTTGTGGGATGGGTTCCCACGAAACAAGATGTCCCAGTCATCGTTAACGATGAGCCATTCTCATTCGATGCCTACAAATCTCTTGGACTACGGGACGAGGAGGAGGCTTTACCCGAAGATGCTGAGCCCGCCACATCAAACAAATTTATTCCAAATGAGGCCGCTTTGTCGATGCTGGAAGCTATGGGATTCCCGAGAGTGCGGTGTGAGAAGGCGCTCCACGCAACGGGCAACTCTGATGCAGAAACGGCATCAAACTGGCTCTTCGCTCACATGGAGGATCCAGATATTGACACACCGGTAAGCTTTGGAGGTGGGTCAAGCGCAAAACCCTCCGCGGCAATTGATCCAGAGGCAATAGAGAACTTAGGTGCTATGGGATTCAATGCTCCTCAAGCACGACAGGCACTCAAAGAAACTGGCGGTGACATGGAACGTGCTGTCGATTGGCTCTTCAACCACCCTGATGCTGCTGGAGACTTTGGCGACGATGATGCACCCGAGACACAAGAAGAATCATCAACCAAGGAAAGACCATTGCCTGGCGACGCAACTCTACCTGCAGACTTCCAGCTACACTCAATTATCTGCCACAAGGGGAGTTCGATTCATGCTGGGTAAGTCGTCTCGTTCATTAGATTCTGAGAGCTATCAACCTAACACTCATAGACACTACGTGGCATTCATACGAAAGCAGCTTCCTGGTGATCCATCGCCAAGTTGGGTGTTGTTCAACGATGAGAAGGTGGCAAAGGCGGCTGATGTGGAGGAGATGAAGAAGTTTGCATATGTCTATTTCTTCAGGCGGGTCTAATGGTGTCTATCTGCATTTGTAACTTTTATATCAAGTTCAGCATATGCATTGCGAGTGGCGTAGAGTTGGCTTTTGAAAAAAAAAGCGAAGCGAGGGGTTGGTGGGATAAATAGGTATTAGAAAGCATGAACAGGTGTAATTGGGACACGAAGATGATATAGTTGTATACACAAAAGTGTTCGACTCTATTAGGAAGTATTAAAGAAAGGAGTAAAGAATATCTCCGTCTCCGTGCTGCTCGGCTTTGATAGAAGAAAATTGCCTCTTTGGGTTTAAGGTCTGCCGTAGTTTCTATCTATGTCATACCCGAGGATCTAGCCCGCTTTGAACAACCCAATCGCAAAGAATCTTGGACCCCATCCTTCGTCACAGAAGAACACCCTCGCCCATATTTCATTCTTATCAGATTTCAACATCTACAAAAACCTAACCGCAACACATCACCCCGCCATCACAATACTACGATTGAACGCCCAAAAATACACACTTCAAACAAATACGATATAAGGAATCGAAAGGATGATGAGGAGAGCGATCACACGAGTCCCGGTGCAGGCGAGCAGAGCTCTCCGCACCACCACTGCGAGCCCGGCGATGAATGCGACGAGGACGGTGACGGTGACTGCTCAACAGACACAGAGCAGGAGGAGCTATCATGAGAAAGATAAGTCGAATTCTTTTCCTTTCGATCTCCAAAGAAGAGGTTTCGACGATGTGGCGGACGTGGCGGACGGGCGATATGTGAGAGCGAAGTTTGGCGTCTCTCTCTCTCTCTTTCTCTCTCTCGATCTCTACATCCCCCATCCCGTCTACCTGTTATACCGTGCCGTATCTCCTCCAACCTTAACAGTTTCATGTCTTTGTTTTGTCCTTTGGTCTTCCCAAACACCTTAAGCTAACACCCCCAAACTGCTCGACCACTACTCCCGCCCCCGCAACGTCGGCTCCATGCCCAAGGACGCGGCGGACGTTGGCACCGGCCTCGTCGGCGCCCCCGCCTGCGGCGACGTCATGAAGCTCCAGATCCGCGTCGACCCGGCCAGCAACACGATCGCCGACGTCAAGTTCAAGACGTTCGGCTGCGGCTCCGCCATCGCGAGCTCGAGCTACCTCACAGAACTGGTCCGCGGCATGACGCTCGAGGATGCCGGCAAGATTCGGAACACGGAGATCGCGCGGGAGCTTTGTTTGCCGCCTGTCAAGCGTGAGTTGTTGCTTTATCCTTCCTGTGTTAGCCTTTTGGTCTTTGGGAGGATGTAGGGCTGATACGAAGTCGTAGTTCACTGCTCCATGCTCGCCGAGGACGCCATCAAATCCGCCATCTCGAATTACTATTCCAAGAACCCGAAGGCGCGAAAGACGGATCTCGGGGCCGCTGACGCCTCGATTCCGAAAGTCGAGGTCGAGACAGTTTCTGCTTCTTCGCCCGCGTAGATAACGCCGGGACTGGAAATTAAAACTGTGCTTTTTTGCCGCGTTCGGCGTTCTGTGATTGTTTGGGGGGTTTGTTTGTGTGCGTTGTTAGATAGCGGGAAGGGAGGCGGGAGATAAGACTTTCGCTATGCGATATTGTGGTTGAAGCGTTGAAATTTGAGTCTCGAGCCAATGCTTTGTGTGTTGTGCATCTCCGGGAATGGGGAGTGGTGAAAATGAAAAACCTTCCTACCTTAATGCTCCAGCAAATGGAGTAGGCTATCGTTGTATATATGTACTTCATTCTTCTATCCTCTCGGTCGACCAAATGCGTGACACCCTCGTATCGTGGTGAGATGCTCACGCCACTTTTGGGATATGAGTCTCTGGCGTGGGAACTGATTCTTGGCGGATCGGATTCCCTGATGTCGTCGGGTAGAGGTGAGCTGGTATCTGTTATTGATACCGTACAATATGCAGATTGGGGGATTTGGGTTAGATTATATCAGATCGGGTCAGATACGAATCCAGCACTCCTACCTACCTTATCCCATACCGATCGAACAAACTCTCAATTCACCAAAAAAAAAAAAAATGCACACCACAAACCAAGGACCAAATAAACCCATTTGCGGAAATATATGTATATGTATATATATATATATATAATCACCCAGCTTGAGCTGCCTTATGAGCTACGGCTCCATCTACCCTTTCCACCTCACCGAAAAAAAGGAACGTCCCAGCCTCGCGGCCCACGAAAATCTTCCCACTGGCATCCCCAGCTATGCATACCAAAGCAAACAAAATAAACTAAAACGCCCGCTAAGTGACAACCGAAAATAGACAAACGAAACCGAATCCTTCATTTTTTACAGTACACATAATCTCTCCCCCTTAATAACCCCTCCCGACCTCGACATCCGGCAACCTCGGCGCGCGCTCCTCACTCCACGTCCTCCCGTGACTCAAACTCCTCGCATGGCTCTCGCTCCTGCCGTGTCCCAGACTCGCGGAATCGTTCAGCAGCGCCGTCCGACTGGGACTGTCGTTCCTATGACCGCGGCTGAAGCGGTTGGTGTGCGTGATATTGTCGTTTAGCGGGATGGGGTCGTACTGGCCCATTTGGGGGTCTGCGCTCTTGTACGCGGTGGGGTCCATGAGGAGGGAGTTGCGGGCATCGAGGGGGGTGAGGGTGTCGAGGTCGCGGTTGAGTTTTTCTAATGGTTGGGAGTTAGTATGATTGTTTTTTTTTTCTTGGGGGGGGGGGGGGGGTGGGGACGTACCAGCCTCCTTCCTCTTCTTACGGTGGGGATTAGCGCGGCAACAGACGACGATGGCATTGACAGCGATGAGGATGGCGAGGAGACCCGTCAACACTGCTTGTAGGACGATGAGGACGACGCCAGTGATGGTCTGTGTGCTCTGCGCGACGCCGAGTTCCTCCACGAAGACGAGGACGCAGACGACGGAGAGCACACGGACGACTTGGATGGTGATGTTGATCCAGTTACCGGATTTGAGGGAGAAGGGGCGGACCCAGAGGAGCAGCAGGAGGAGAAGGGATTCGATGATGAGTTGACCGCCGGCTTGAACGAGGCCGTGACCGCTGGCACCGGCGATGATACAACCTTTGGCGAACATGTAGACGATGACTGGGATGAAGATCCACCAGTAACTCTGCTTGTAGTTTTCGTAGAAGATGCTGTATTTTCTCCATGTTTCCTTGTCCTCGAACAGAGCGTGAGCGTCACCTTCTACTTTTTTGAACTTGCTGGCGACTTGCCAAATCTTGAAGGTAAAATAACCAAGAACGGCGGTAAAGAGAGCTAAGGTAACACCGGCCAATATCTTAGCACCCCAGGAGTCACCGTTCGTGAATTGATAGATGCACCAAAGCGTCCAGATGCCATAAAGTAAGAGAATCAGATTGGTGATTGTTTTGGCCATGGTCCACCAGTATCGTTTCCTAAATCCAGTCAGGCTCTTAGGAAAACTACCAAAGAGAGCCCATCCTTCTAGAATGACTTTGAACAGAAGGATTCCGACAGCGATGGAAGCAACAATAATGGCGAAAACAAGAAGAATGGTCATGAATGTGTTAGCTTGAGGGATCGATAGTTCTTCAACGTAAGCCTGGATGCCTTCCACATAGTGCATAACTTTACTGTCACTGTTCGTCGTCGAGTTCGCGGAACCAATGGTTGTCCCATTAATCGTAGTAGTAAAGTCGCGAGCATACAGAAGGAATTCGTCGAAACTGCGTTTGTTAAGCGTACGAGCCTGATGTACGAGAGTTGCATTTCGAAGGAAGTCTACATTAGCCTCTGTGAGATTGCCACCTGTAGATTTCCTGAATGAGTCGATGGATCGTTGCATGCCATCCCATTCGAATAGACCAGTGCTGAACGCGAAGTTCTTGGCAAAGTTCCTGTAAACTTGGGGGTATTGAACGCTGAGCATCCCATTCATAGCCATACTCTGGAACCAGCCTAAACACTCTCCGAAGGTAGGACTAGGGGAAGCGGCTCCGGGATGACCACCGGCAGCTAATGCGGACAGACCAGAAAGAATAAGAGCACCACCAACTATACCACCAGCAGCATAAGAAACGGCCGGTACAGATGTTGTCTTCCCGTTCTTGACCACAGACTCGACACAAGCAACTGGATCATCGCCACCATCAACTGGAAGTAGTTCCATTTTTGCTGTACCATCTATATCCGGGATATTGAAGGCGATATCTGGAATCTGTGATGCAAACTCGTTCGGAATATCCACATCACCAGCAGAGGCAAACTCGCCAGAAGGAACGGGACATAGTTGTGGGAACGATGTCTCTTCGTCACAGGGATTAAACTCTTTCGTGTAGAGTTCTCTTCCATAAGCAAATGCGGTAAGTTTTGCCTTGACCTTCACTTCTCTTGCGCTTGATCCGGCAACATCAAAGGTCACTCTGTTGGTTCGTCTGTCGAATTTTATATTCATCCTCTGAATTTGAATATCCGAGTTGCTAGAGCACATGCTGAAGCCACTGGTTTCAAGAATATCACCGGCCAGAGCTGTAAGCGGAAGTGTTCCTAGCAATAACAAAGGGGCAAACGTTGCCCGTAATCGTGAAGAGAGATGCATTGTGAGAAGGGTTTAACGCCAGCAAGGGCGATGGGTGGGAGTAGTGGAAGCTGTGAGGGACCAAAGCTCTCGCCAGATGGTCCTAGGATGTCCACGTGAAAATGGTTATGGGTCGTGGAGGACAGCAGAAACAGCAGTGTTAAAACAGCAGTGTTGATTCGTAAAAGGGTGGTCGGTTTAAGTTTCAGAAGGTCTATTACAAAGGTGATATAGACAAGAGTAGGATCAACCTCCTTCGTGCCGTTCAAGAGGTAGGATTCTGAGCGAAAGTCGGAAGGAGAAGTGAGGCAAGTTCGTTAATCGGAGTTGAAACGAAGGTCAAATGGGAAAAGAGGAAGATATGGGAGGGCTGTAAATGCAAGGAAGCCCTAACGAGTGATGGGCAAAATACAAACAGTGGTAAAACGTAGAATAGAGAAGTTGAGGAAGAGGGTGTGTTAAAAGGTGTGAGAAAAGTATGAGGATAAGGGATCTGGTTTGATGGCGAGTGCTTGACCAGGGTCTTGGGCAGGTTTCACACTGCGCCCGCTTCTGAGATGGCGCTAAGATGAATCTGTACTAAACAGGAGAGAGGCCGCGAATCTCGTCTTGAATTGATAAATTTTGTAGTGATCAACTGAATTATTCCCCTGATGGTAGGTAAGGTACGACGTAATGTTAATGCGAGTGAGTATGCAGCCGGGGAAAAGAGGGAACATAAAATTCGAGAAACATTGTGGCACAAGCTACCTTGATATAAAAACTCGGACATTCCAGCTGAAGGAGGGGGTACAGTACAGCAGAGTAAGGTATCATCTGGACCTTTTACTACTACTGTACCGGTAGGAGACAACCCACAGCCCTCCTGTAGTAACGCCCACAAGCGCGGTTTCGGGCACGGGAAGCCCATAGAAGCTCAGATTTCGAGCGAAGACTAGCAGAGAAAACCGTCACAAGCTCCTTTGGCATGGGAGCCAAGTTGACATGGCCACCACTTAAAAGCTTCCTCTTGATGCTTCTGTGAGCTGAGAGGTGCATCTTTGCTGTCTCTTTGCTTTTCGCGCACACTCCGATGAATGAATGCCACTTTGGATCAAGACATGAAGTGAGTGACTGGAGTTGATATTGTCATCTGAATTTATTCTTCCCCTCAGCGCATCTTCTTTCCTTTGACCTACGATTGTCTGCTTGATACCGTCAAGGTCTTGGACGCTATCCATCCTAAAATGCGCAAACTCTTTGTCGAGCTATCCTTATCGTCATTATTGAATGTGCTCAGATATCCCGATATCGAAATCCTGTATCCGGCAAGCAGTCCCTTGAATGCTCCGTGAAAGTCTTTCCAGTTGCCGTGGCTAGGTACGTTGCGGTCTTGCAGCTCGTATTTTTTTTTTCTTTCTCTGGAGGCTGAGCAGTGCTATTTTTGGACCGTTGACTTCGGCGATACACGATTAGTCAGGCGGCTCAGGCCGTACTTCGACACTTTCACTCGACGCTTATTTGTACGTTCAAGATGAATAATCGTACAGTATACGTTGTCTTAACCTGTTGGCTTTGGTGTTATCGTCACACGTCCGCACGGGTGATTTCTAACGGTGGAAATGCGGTTGCGGTGCAAAGAAGCGTTGGATGAACAACGGGTTGACTTACTTTAGCATTTTTCGCTTCTCTCTGACTGACAGTTCGCGTATGAAGACTTGACCACGTCAGTATCAGTAGTAGATCATGCATCACATGAGGGTACCTGAATCTATCAGTTATGAAGTGCTATCTCACATATTGGAATCAATCCAAAATTCCATATGTGGACGTCATTTAGTGTGAGATATAGAGCAAAGGCTCGTCTTCCCTTTATATTCGTCTCTATTTGAATCATTTTTTATGACCGCGTTGTTGCGTAGGTATTTCAAGCACAGCCACTCTTTCATTTCTATCAACCGCTTCGTTCTTTCCATCTCTACCCAGCACGATCAAGCTTTACGGCCAATTTCTCCACTTACAACTTCAACATTCTCATCTGCACTGGGTCCCTTCTCAATATTCTTTTCGACATCGCTTTGCACCACACCAATTTCACTTGCTCCGATTTTATCTGCAGGATCACGATACGCGGGAATAAAGTTAACAGCAAGACTATAAGTCCATGCAAGGACCATGAACATCGTCGGAACAAGCATGGCAAATGCGGTACTGTCACGACGATCTGCTACAGCTGCGAGAACAGCAGGGACTATAATCTCTCTTAGCAATCATTCTACTAGAGGGACTTGATAACGAGACGTACTCCAAGCACCACCACTGACACCAGCCACGATCAAACCAGCACCTCTCTTCGTATGTCTACCCAAACCGCGGATACCAAGAGCCACGATTGTAGGGAAACACACAGATTCAAAGAAGAAGGTGAGTATCAGCATTGCAAGCCCAGTATTTTCTTTTTCCGTGATGGTAGCTGAATTGAATATGATAACACACGTCAGATAGGCGAGGAGGACCCAGCGCGGCTTGATAAATTTCATAAGAAATGAACCAGAGAACCGGCCCACTGCAAAGCAACCTTGCGCCACGGCGAGGAACTTTGCTGCCAGTGCAGAATCGGTGTTAGAGCGGATTTCCTCAGCATAGTTTATGAAGTAACTCGCGAGTGCAACTGTAAAAAGTGAGGATGAGTACACCGGACCTCGTGCTCTGGTGCATAGGGGAAACAAACCTTGTGCTCCAGTGTAAAGTGTCTGAGCTACCGCTGCATGGAATAACCTATATTGTTTCCTGAACGGTTTGTCACCTGAACCCACATGTGTCTCTTCAGCCTGGAATTCCATATCCGCATCCGTAATCTCCGGTATCTTGCTGAAAAAGAATACGGTCGCCAAAATGAAGACGAAAATTGCAATGGCAAGATATGTCCATTGCACACTCTTCAGTGCTTCAACATTGTCATCCACGTGGGTAAAGAAAGCATAAGAACCGAGAATTGGACCAACGACGGTGCCGACGGCTTGAATGGCTTGTGCTATATTGATACGCAGCTCAGAGTAGCGTGGTGGACCGCATACTGTTCTCGTCAGCACTACTATTTCATTATTGAACATCAGTAAGAGAATTACCAGCCATGAAAGGGTTCGCCGCTGTCTCTAAAGTTCCTAATCCACTACCAATTACGAAAGTAGCTGCGCAGAAACCACCAAAAGACTTGTTCAGACCTGCTGGCCACATACATAACGAACCAATACCGTAGAGAGTCAGGCCGGTAATGAAAGTCGCCTTGTAGCCATAGTGACGAAGTATCCAATTTGCATACCCGAGGGATGCAAGCGGGTAAGCACTGGAGTATCTCGTCAGTCTTCATTGCTCGATTTCAAGAATCTCCTCCCCAACGGATATGATTGTCACATACCCAAAGTATGCCGCTTGCAAGCCTGATGATCTGGTTTTCGTGATTCCAAGAGTATTCTGGAAGTGCTTGTTCAGAGTGTCTAGCAATCCATATGCGAATCCCTATGGCACTACGTTAGATAACGTCTCTATTAGCAAGAAGTGAAGCTACAGGACCGTACCCAGAGGAAGTACAAAATTGTTACTAGCGCAATCGGGAAAAGGGACTCCCTGAGTGTTATCTCAGCGGCATTTGTCCTTTTATTTCCCGCTCTCAGGTTATGAGTCCTCGAGAAAAACCTTCCCATCGTCCTTTTGAGCTAGCTTGCTATCCCAAGCTGTTAACACTACTTCTTCAAGCTGTTTACCCCAATTCTAGGTGGTAGGTCTAGGATCTCACGAAGAGGTAAGTGCTGCAGTAAGTAAGTACTTATCTGAAGCTCCAATCCATCGCCACAAGATCTCGAACCGATTAAAATCAATTTGGAAGCTCCCCAAGAGCCGGGAGTTCAGTGATCATTTGTCGCGTTAATCTTCACCGAAGCAGGTCGAGGGGAACCCTGCCCTGCAACGATACCTGAGAAGTTCTCCGCCTCATCAGCAAAATTTACAACATCTTCAGCATGCATAGCCGGTATCTGCAGATGTTGTACCCCTGCGAATGCATAGTTGTCTATGATGTCCTATCCATGTTTGTCCCTCTGCTATACTCTCGCCGCGCACCCCGCAGCTAAAGTTCAGCAAGGGACTTCCAGAAGTCCATACGTGCGGTGAGATAGATAGTTGAACAATCCCCATGGGGAACGATCAACGTTGATGCCATCCCGTTGGCGCAGGGACCGTTAAGAGGCTCGTGGGAAGTCCGAAATGGCGACTTACATCAAAATACTCTAGGTACTTTTCACTACGCTCCCTTACCGAAGAGTACCCCTCTCATATGTCTCTTCTATAAGGAAAGACATCTAGCAAGAAGGATAAATCAATAGGTTGACATGTTAATAGAAATAATGTCATGATATAAGGTTAGTGGTAGTAACCTCAAAGTGTCTACCGTCTTGCCCCAGTGGATCCCAAAAGGATCCCAATATTTGAAGACCGTGCAGATGGCAAACACTTGGAACGCCGTCAACGGGGATTCTGCAAATACAGTAGGGTATGCTCTATCGCTCGGCCCGTGCCGATCTCGACCTATTCTAGGTAAGCTATCTACAGTCTATTTCTATCGGATATCAGAACAGAAGAATACTTCGCGTCCATTAAATGATTCCAATTATAGTAGATGACCCATGGGGAACAAAATCTTCGGTAAGGGATACTTTTACTGCTCTCACTCTCACAAGTGCAGTAACCAGTTTTGAATTTCATCCTGGATGAGGGTGAAATCTATCGACCCAGGCCACATCGACTTCCCCCCAGCCGCATTCTTCCTCGATCACCATCCATCCAGCGACAACTTCGAAAGACATGGCCTTATCCAAGGGAAAGGGTTGATCTTCCATCTACAAACAACCCCATACGGCTAGAGCTCCAATGAGGAGTACCCAAGCACCGAAAGCTGCACTCGTAGACGCAGCACCTTTGGGCACGTTACCGGTGAATGAACCCCCCAGATACCAAGACCCGATATCAGTGAGCTCTCCGTCCTGGTCCAGCATAGCGCAGTTGGGACCGACGTTCGAGACCGAAGAACGAAACGAACCGAAGAGGGAATATCGCTCGACAAATCTACAGCGTGTAAGCCATAAGGTAAATAACCCACACCACAAGCATATTCAACACGAAAACAACACCAAAGGAAACACACAAAACTCACTCCAACCGATCAAACCACTCACTACTCGTATTGTAAAACTCCTGCGTCGGCTCCAAATCTTCGTGGGGGAGATTATACTCCGTAACCCAAACATCCTTCCCCCGCCACCGTTCCCGCACCTGCCCCACAAAACTTGCCAACCCCTCAAAGTCCCCGTAGAAATGCACAGCGATGAAATCGGCCTCGCACCCCTCACAGGCCTCGAAGAACTGCCCCAGCCACGCTAACCCCCCCCCGTTCCCCCGCGTCGCAGGCGACCCCGCCCGTATCCCCATCTCCCGCAACGGCTCGATCTGCTCCCTCCACAACTCGGCCGCCCGGGCGGGACTGATGGCACTGCCTCCGGTCTCGTGGTCGCCGTCGGGCTCGTTGAAGCCGAGGACGTGGGTGACGTTTGTCCCGGAGGAGAGGAGCGAGCGGACTGTAAGGGGGAAGTCGAGCGAGGAGTCATCGCCCCAGAGCATTGGGACGAAGTTGAGGGGGGTGGAGAGGAGGGAGGGGGAGGGTACGGGGTCGTAGTTGTAGTACCAGGTTAGGTGGCCGGAGGAGGCGGCGTCGCGCCATATAGAGGAGTCGGAGTGCGCGGAGTTGGGGATGTGGATCAGGCCGCGCTTGGAGGAGGAGGTTGA
Source organism: Patellaria atrata CBS 101060 (assembly GCA_010093705.1). Taxonomy (NCBI): domain Eukaryota; kingdom Fungi; phylum Ascomycota; class Dothideomycetes; order Patellariales; family Patellariaceae; genus Patellaria; species Patellaria atrata. Next base: position 104,972 of record MU006107.1, read on the forward strand.
GAGGATGGGGGGGAGGAGGGGGAAGAGAGGGAGGAGGGAGAGCAGTGGACGCATGATGGATGGGTTCTCTGAATGAAGAGTATCGACCAGATATCTCTTCTGGATTTGGGGGAGCGAGTGGTGTGGTAGGCCGTCGTTGTTGTCGTGGGATAGTTTGACCCCTATGGCTGTGGTGGTACAGTATACGGTGCGCCCATAGAAAACAGCAATCGAGTACAGGTTCTTCTTCAAGAAAAGAAGGGAGCCCCTAAATACTTCGGGTGGACAAGATAATCAACACCAGCGGTGCCATCGTGTCGGTAACAGATACCGTTCTCGCGCCCAGCAGATACGTAAATATCCAAGAAAATACTTATTGGAGTACGGGTACGCGGTTCTGGGCGGTAAACTTGGTATCTGGTGTATCCTTTGAGATGAGCCGTGACGCCAATTGTTGTACAGGGGGGGAGCTGAGCCACTTCCGTTCCGAACCTTGTAATATCGTCCCTTGAACTCATTTCGTGCTTTCTCCTGCATTGGTATCAATTCGAAGATGTAGGGCAATAATCGTCATGCTAATCTTCATTATAACATACATTCTTCCATTCCCATCGTGTCCAGCTGAAGGCGTTGTAAAGAACAATATGGACTCTACATCCC
>MU006107.1:108030-266385 GCA_010093705.1 Patellaria atrata CBS 101060
GAGGGGGCCGGGGGATGACTCTGGCAGTGTTCGTATTGGGTGACTTGACTTGACTTGACTTGACTTGAGGTTGACTTGCGGAAGATCGACAGTGAGAGTTTACGTATGGGCTTCCAGGATTTGGGAAGACGACTGGAACTATATCTCTCCCATCGTGACTGGGCTGGACTGGACTTGCGTCGATAGAGTCCTTTCAGTCTCATTTATACACAACGGAGAGAGGTGTACCGCTTTTATTTATTCATATCCTTCAAACCATCCGTCATACCCTCCCCTCCCAATATCTCCTGTAAGGCTGTTTGCGCCCAGTGGCGTGGCTTACCCTAAATTTATTATTTTTTTTGGGGCAAACTGGGCTTGTATCACCAGTCTCGCTGTCAAGCAAACAAGGTTTAGATAGTGAGGCAGACGCAATCGATAAGTATTCTACCTAATGGCGGGTATAGAACTCCTAATACAGAACTTGCCGCCTACAGATGGAGACATCTGTATGATACCTTGCTGGATGAAGTGGGTTACAGAGAGAATTTTACGCGATGATTCAGATCTAGACAAGTCATACCTACCCAATGTGTCAGAGCCAGATATGTCCTACCCAATGATCCAGACGAGTGACAGTCCAACATTTGGACATCCAATCAGGAGTGCACACACTCCAAGAACAACGTCATTACTCGGTCAAGCTCGACCACGAAAAAACATTTTAAAACTCCAAGAATACCGTCGCTGATGCAATTACTGCTCATTCCATCGACATCACAGTTGATACCTAACATATAGCGTATGAATCCCAGAAAACACCATTCCCCATGCTATTACTCACTCAGATCCATAGGGTCAACGAGAGCCGTCTCGGTATAATGCTGAGAAAACGACATCAATGATGAAAACGTCCTCAACTCATCCACGCTCTCCACGCCGAACTTGGCGAGATGATCCGACTTTTCGAGATAAGATCGAGGAACGAGACCATACCGGCCCTTCTTATCTTGGACAAGGCGTACTTTCTCTGCTTTTGGTCCCTTTTCAGCGGACTCGTCCTCGATGTCTGCTTTGGCTGTCGACTCAAAGTCACTCCTTTTATGCTGCCAGAGAGCGTTGCGTCGTCTCTCCCTCTGCTCTAGGATGTCGACTTCGACCGTGTTCAAGGTTGCTAATCGGTAGATATAGACCGTCTTTTCCTGACCGTAACGTCGAGCGCGACCGATCGCTTGCGTCATCGAAGCGTCGTACTTTTGCTGTGTTGTTGCCAACAGCGGGGAGAAGAAGATGACGTGGTTCGCCTTGTAAAGGTTACTGAATACGATTAGCAAGGTGGTCGTCACGAATCCATGTTTGGTTAACTTACTGTCCAGCAGCGGAGACATCAGCCATATTTAGAACGATGACTTTCTTCCGTTTCTTCTTATCCTCGTTCTCTTGAAAATCTTTGACAAGTGTTGAACTCTTCGAGTCGTCGTAAATTGCGTGATACTTTATTTCGCGAGAGTCTAGTGACCTCTCGATAATCCTCATGATCTCGTAGTTCTGGACGAATAATATAATCTGATCGTTCTCCGGCGTGCTTGAGATCAGCTCTAGAACTTTATCGATCTTCTTGCCCTGGCTCGTATCGCTTTCCTTCATGTCTGCCGTCAAAAGTAGATCAGCGGAGACGAAGTGATGGTCCTCAATTCCTCGGTTGCATTCTGATACAACACACTTTGTGTCGGTTGTGCGCTTGTAGAAGCAAAAGCGGCATACAATATGGCCACAGGGTGAGAGTACACCAATCTCGCTAGCCTTGAACTTTCCTTTCGAACATACCTCTGAATCACATGTCATTGACTGCGTATTCCCGGTTGTTGCGAACAAATTTCTAAATTTCAGAATCGAATCGATGTATCTAAGAGACCTTGTACCTTTGGCAAACTCTTGTGACATTGGTCGAAGCTTTTCACTAACAAGACTTCGTAACTGTTGCGCGGCCTTCTTAGCATCGAGTTTTACAATACCTCTTTCCCTGGTCGCATCTTTCTGGCACATCTTAATCAAAGAATGCATCGTTCTGTGGGCCGAATCGTCTCCAAGAAGTTTATGAGCGACAACACTTTGCTTCCATTCCTGATAGTGAGTGTCAAGTGCTTTGCAGATTACCTTCAGCTTTTCTGCTTCTAGGATTCGCCGGCGTAATTCCACTTGCAAACCGTTCAGCTCCTCTTTGCGTTTTGTTTGTATCGCTTCACAGGAGGAGCTATTGGAATTAGATGCTCTAATAAGAGCGTCTTCTGGAGTAATTGCATTGACGAGGTGTCGTACGATTCCTCTCGAGCGATCAAGGCGGTTCTCCTCTCTCTTCTCGAATTTCATGTCGGCTGGGTTTAAATAGTGATAGAGTTCCGTATATGTTGCCAATTGACCAAGGGTTAGATTAACGGGCAAGAACGACTCTACGCACTTGATATTCCGAGTCTCCGCCAAATTTTGGCGAACAAACATCTCCAGAAACCTCAACGCAAGCGCATGTCGCTGTTCATGCCATGAAGAGGACTTCTTTTCCGCATAAGACAAGAATTTCTCAGCATTTGTCAGTTGTCTTTGAATAGCTCTGACATTAGACTTGCTGAGGTACTCCAAAGAATCGTTATCGTTCCCCAGATCAACACCTATCAGAGCAGCCGTACGCCTTATATCGGCAAAATCACCCAACTCTGGTGTTCCTGATAGAACCCATCGTTTCTCGGCTTTCAGGGACTGTATGGTGTCGGAGTGGTTCCTGTCGAGGTAAGTATACTCATCCACTACTAGTCTGTTAAAGTGGAAACAATGAAGAGGTGGGAATGCTAAATCCTTCCAGCCGTCTTTTGCAGTCAGATTTATTCCTTTCGTCGTCCCACATATGTTGCTACGAGGTTTTGAAACTGTCGAAAGCCCTGACTTTCGCCGGTCCTCTTCATACTTTTTCCCACGAAGTCTTTGTAACGTGGGGACCTTACTATGAAATTCGCTGTTCTGGATGTTTTTAGTATACTTGTCTAACATTCTTGACTTGAATTTCTGGACACCACTTTCTTGGAGCAGTTCAAGATGGGCGGGAAATGTCTTCAAGCAGTAATCCAACCAAGTCGAAAAGGGTCTGCCTTTAGTGGTCGAGGGATCTGGTATTGCCCCAAGTTGAGAGAGCTGAGAGATATATGCTTCCGAGGTGAGTACATTCCAAGAGGCAACCACTATCCTCGCCTGCAAGAAATCGTTGATGCTTAATTTCTTCAAATCCGCAGTTGTCCTTATAACCAACACTTCAGGAGATGAGTATCCCAGAAACTTAGATATTTCGCCCGGCCACTGGTTGACCATGTCGGGAGGACACACAATTAGAGTAGCCGGAAGATGGATCAGCCCGGTATCTAATCGCAGCTGTCGAGATGAGTCCCGGATACTTGATGCTGACCGCTCATCGTTCTCTGCTTGCATCAATGCCAGGATGGTCACGGTCTTCCCATACGAAACTTCATCCGCAAGGACACCACCTTTGACATGTATCGTTGCTTGGGCGCGAGCTTCAGCTCTCCATCCTAATTGAGGGAGTACTGCTTCTTCGACTGCCTCAACAAGAAATGCGTCATTTCCACTTTCCCGCTGTCTCATCCACGTGAGGGAGCGCATTTGAGACTGTCGTAAAGGCAACTTCATAGAAAGATGGCCATCATACGGCATGTCCTTAGTGTTACTAGCTAGCCGAAATGGTTGTAACTGTGGCATATCTACAGCGCTGTATTTACTGGACAGCCGCCATGATAATCGAATATCATTGACAGTTTTTAACTTAGAGGTAGCTCTATGTACGAGAGACCATACATTCACACCAACGCGAATTGATGCAACATTATTGTGATCGACACTTGTATCGACTTTAAACACGTCGGGGCGGCTTTTTAGTGCTAATTCAAAAGCTACAGCTTCTTTGGCGTCCTCGTACGGATAAAGATTCTTTGTATTACCGGAGCCTTCTTTGATTTCCCATTTGATGTGTGGCGTCTGTGGTGCACACATCCTACATTTCGATTGATTATCGCTTCCGAAAGTGTGCCATACATCTAAACCAGGGATTTTAGGGATACGGTTGACGGCCCAACCGAAAATACGCTGGTAATCAGGGCTGACTAGGGTCGGATTTAGAAGCGGCGAATGCAGAGGAATTGTATCTTCAGGGACGCTAAACCGACATTCGAAAATCGGTTTTGCTGAGAGGCAATCACTGTCTAAGAATGAAAACCTCGACTCTTGACACATTCGGGAAAAGATTGGTACATCAGCCGACACCAGTCGCGTTTGCTGTGGTACATCACTTGTCCACATCCAGTCTAGTCCGACTTGTGTCTTCCGTTCGCTGACATGCTCAGGGAGCCAGTTTGGGCTCAAGCGACCCAGGATTTCGCTGTTGGGTCTATCTACATCACGTTCGCAGGTCGTGGTGAAGATAAAAGAGTCCTTTTCTGGATTTCCAATGGGATCTGGATCGTGACGTAGATACACAGGGAGGATATCTAAATTTTCCCGGTCATGAGGCTCCCTTCGATACAAGCTCGCCCGCGACGTCCCACAATCTGGTAAGTAATTGTACTTTCCGGCCATCTTCTCGAAATACGGAAATGTTTTTTCTGTGAATTTTACCGTCAGGATTGAATGAACAGTTTGCTCTTTGAAGTGTAATAAACCCAACCGGTTTTGCCACGAAGGACTCTTCTGACCGGACCCTAAGATGGAAATTGCTTCTTGTATCTGGGAGGGGACCCTCCATTCCCAACGGCCCGATAAAAGTCCCTGTTTGATTGGAGACTTTCCTATATGAAACCGCTCCAAAGAATTTCTCAAGAAAGATTCCCCTGGAAGGTCAGGCGGTGGTATAAGGAAGAACCTCCATTCAGGCATGTTCGACAAGAGCAACTCCAGCTTCGCAAAGTCTGATTCGTACATAATTGACCATGTTCTTCCTCTCTTGAAACGTGCTAAAGTGAAATATTGTTTCATAGCAGTAGTATAGATACCTTTGAAGGTCTCCCACATGTCGGAGCCAGCCTTCGATTCAGACTTTGATTTGAGACTGTCTAATCCTGCTACGTCTTGAAATTCGAGACGCGAAGGGAAAAGGAATTTCCACCGATCTTCGAATTCTGATGGCTTGATACGGCGATCAAAGCAGGCAGACGCCAGTCGATAGTTATGAACCGGGTTACCTGCACACTTCAAACAGCTGGTATGACCACAATCATGACATATCCGGATATTGTCTACCACTCCGTTCAGTCCTTCGCAATCACAGTATTGCTGACTACGGCGTGCATCATTAAGAAGATCTTCTATGTTGATGCCCCGTTTGTCTTGCATAATAGTGGATTCTTTCATTTTCAGATCCTTTAAAAGACGAACCTGTACCCTTGATTGCTCCATGATACTAGAAACGACTTGTCTTTCATGCTTCGACAGGCCTTGGTAAGCAACAATAAGCCCTGATAGAATTGCAGACCCAACGACCGTCGAAGACATTGCATTGCCGGCAAGATCGCGTATGTCTTCATCCGACTCCTTTGTGAATGTGATTCTATCAACCGGAATGCCTTGTAACCGTAAGGTCTCGTATCCGGTCAACGGCCGAGCCCTATCCGAGCAGTATGCCGATCCCCTAGGAGTAATACACCCTGCGATCCCAAAATGGCCGCTATCAATAAATAAGTCAATGTTCTGGGTAGTATCCCAGATTCGAGTTTTGTATTGGGTGTCGTAACCGATGCCAGTCTCAGGCCCGGCCTTCCGTAGATGGGCTATCTCAATGAAGTCGTGAACCCGATGCGTCTGTTTTCGTAACCACGTTTTATCGGCATACTCTAGCGGCCTTAATGAACCATTGTCAGTCCAATTAGTAATGGGTCGGCCGAATCCAAGACGATTCTTGACCCTGAAACGTTCATGTCTGCCTCGACACGTCTCCCAATTTGATTCTTTCTTGAGAATGCTATCATCATTCCGGTTTGCCGAATTTTTCTTCGCAAGTTGGATTCTTGGATCATTTTCTGGGAGAATAAACGACGTCACTGGGCTGCTCGCTTGTCTCTGGAAGCTTTCGAAAACAGTGAACCATGACTGTCCCAGCTTCGAGAGTCTATTGATCATCTGTCGCCTATCAACACATACCATATAGCCACGCTCTCGAGTTTGTGGGAGGTAAAAGTTCTTCGTGTCCACTTTCGCGGCTTGACTCTCGTATTCGATCTCATCGAAAAGTTCTTGAAACTGAGGCCAAGGCGCTTTAGAAACATTCTCAACAATTATGATCGTAGGTCTGCGGATCCGTGCATAGTTCAAAACACCATGAAAGGTATCCCGAGACTCACCCAATTGATCAATCGTTTTGCGTTTCCCATTTAGCGCGGAATAGTCTACGCATGAGGGGCCGACAACTAATAGATCACAGGATGGCACTTCGATCAATGATCCGTAGGCAGTAGTAGCTTCGAATTTCTTCTTCTTGCTACCTAGGGGATCAACATCCTGCAAAGTAACACTCGAAAACTCTCGAATATCACGAAATAGTCTTTCCGGATGAAAGTTTCGTTCGATGTATGCTTGCTTGAACTCCACGAGTTCTGCACTGAACACGTGCTCAACGTGGAAATTATCGATTCCTGTTCTCTTTAAACTATCTTGGACCATCTGTAGAGCTAGAAGAGGACTTTCTGTCCCGGAACACATTGTAGCAACTTTTAACGGGTTACCGTCCAGGTGTTTAATCACGTTACGAAGACCATGATCAAGAGCATTCTTCGTTATGCTATCAAACATCTTGCTTATATCGAAAAGAGGTGGCAGAGTGGTATCAATCTCTTTCGCGTTCTTGTGTCGAGCTAGGAAACGCGGTTTCTTGAAACGGTTTGAAAAAGTAGCAGGTTCGCTCTGCTGCCTTATCTCATCACCCATTTTCATAGATTGTATAGCCGGCTTTCTTTGATTCTTCGGTAGAGTGTCAACATCCTCTTCCGTAACCTCACTTTCACTACTTGAATATACTTCCGAGGGTGATGACACTTCATCCTCAACATCTTCCACCTGCTCATATTGTGATGAAACGGAAGAATCATCAGAGACGTCGCTCTCATCAGAGGGAGTTATGGGTGAAAGTATGTAGGATTTCCGCGCTGACCTTTGTGGGCGTGAACGTTTGGTAGTAGTAGAATCATATTCATTGTCTTTACGATTGGATATAAGCTCAATAGCTGGATCCGTCATTAGCTTAGGTATACTATTTAGATGGTGTGAGGAGGGTTTTGTAAGCGCATCTATCAGTGTTGTACTAAATGGTCGACGTTTAACAACTATATCTAAGTCAGTCACATCATCATAGGGGAAAAAAAGCGTTACTGCTGTAAGTCAGCGGAGGACAAGATCCATACTCTCAACATGGGACAAAATGCGCCTCTTTCGAGCTGGCATTTCCTGTGAGGATCCATTGGGGAGTAAACATCTGGTTTTCAAAGGAGAACGGTTGCTCGCAATGGTAAATATTCGAGAGGCTGGTTTGACTGCAATTATATTGCATTCGCTGTCCGAGTTCTCTGGTGAGTGATAGGATGCCGCCCGTTTTCGAACCATCGTGGCGGCGGAGAGAACTCCGAAAGCCCTTTAGAGGCGTTCGAATTAATACTGCTACTGCCTGAGACTGATCAAATATTGAGTAAAAGAGATCGTATAATGCTGGTATTTGTAGACAGCAACAAATATGTTTCGCAGCCTTTGACCGGGAAGACGCGTAGCGCGTCTTGTTGCTTGGCAGTCTAGATACGCTAAAAATGAACGTGATATTAGATCAGACCTTGGTCCATCATTTGATAGAGAGTATCATGCAGTCTCCTTCTAGGACATGATTGAATACCATGCTGACACGATCTGATCTATCCCGTGAGAAAACTGACTTGATAATCGGATTAACGTCGAAGCCAAGTTCCAATGCACAATGGTTGAGCATTTGTGTATAGTACCGTGCCTCTTGTGATACAAGTAGGTAAGAAATGAGCGAGTGAGGAAGAACAGAATATCAGACAGTAAGATCATATAAAAAAGCCAGTAGCGACATGGCCTTTGATTAGTTCTATGAGTCAAGTAGAGAAACATTTTTGTTCAATTCCTCCTCACTTCCAAGGTTGAAGTGGTTGAGACGAAACGGACACCTTATCAAACGAAGTGTGGCGGTTTCACGTGATGAGTTGTGGCTCCGCTCGGACCCCTCGCCTTGGAAGGCGTAGCCCCAACGGGCATGACGCCGAAGAAAGGATCACGTCAAAGGTTACGAGTTTGCGAGGCTCAGCTTGCGTACTGCACAGTATCACAATAACACCTGAAGTGCTGCTGTTTAGGCATCAGGAATTCTTATCCAGTCGCTGCGGCGACTTTTTATCTATAAGATTATCTGTACGAAACTTACATTCAGTGCATCCTCAGGTTCCAGCTCAGTGACCCCGCTATGAATGTAATCAAGCTACAGAGGTCGGTCTTCATACTAATAAAGCTTCAGACGTCAGTGCAAGTTTGCTTACGATTATTAGGAAATATCCTCAGTTCCAGCAACAAGAGATCTTCGGCCTTCAAGATGCATTTCGCAAGTTAGACCTTGATGATAAAGGCTATCTTGACGAGGCAACGGTAATCAAGGCCACCCAGAATTCAGAAAGGCAGCCCTACGATGTGGTGCGACAAGCTTTGAAAGAAGTAGAGTTGGATAGTTCTCGGCGTGTCGAACTGGAAGATTATGTCGATGTACGTGTCGCCTCAGGGTATAAAGGAGAACGAAGGCTGACTTCTGCGTACTTTAGCTCATCGCTAAACTCCGGGAATCTTCGCCGGCCCAGCAACGTATGTCTACGGGACCTTCACGTCCAAGAGGGTTGAGTGGTGCTGCTCCGGCACCTTCATCTCCTGGTCATGCTTCGAAGAGCAGTCACGGTGGAGGAAGAATTCATGTTCAGGGCTCTTCCGCAAATGTCACTCATACGATCAACGAGGATGAGCGCACTGAGTTTACGAGACACATCAACGCCGTACTAGCGGGAGATCTTGACATCGGTGACCGTCTACCGTTCCCTACGGATACATTCGAGATGTTCGATGAATGCAAGGACGGATTGGTTTTGGCCAAGTTGATCAATGACAGTGTGCCAGATACTATCGATGAGCGTGTTATGAATAGACCAGGGAAGAAAATCAAGACACTAAACGCTTTCCACATGACTGAGAACAACAACATTGTTATCGAGTCTGCCAAAGGTATTGGTTGCTCTGTTGTCAATATTGGTAGTGGAGACATCATTGAAGCCCGGGAACATCTTATCCTAGGATTGATCTGGCAAATTATTCGTCGGGGTCTCTTAGGCAAGATTGATATTAAGCTACATCCTGAATTGTACCGCCTGCTAGAGGAAGATGAAACACTAGAGCAATTCCTTAGACTCCCTCCCGAGCAAATTCTAATACGATGGTTCAATTATCACCTGAAGAATGCTAAATGGCATCGCACGTAAGCAAATCCATCCCCCATACGGAATCGAATTGACACATCTACCAGTGTAACGAACTTTTCTACCGATGTCAAGGATGGAGAGAACTATACGGTGCTATTGAATCAACTAAAGCCCGAGATATGCTCGAGAGCACCGCTTCAAACTCGAGATCTCCTTCAGCGAGCTGAACAGGTCCTAGATAATGCGGACAAACTGGAATGCCGTAAATTCTTGACTCCTACATCCTTGGTCGCCGGAAACCCCAAACTCAACCTTGCTTTCGTTGCTAACCTTTTCAATACTCATCCTGGTCTTGATCCCATCACCGAGGAGGAGAAGGCCGACATCGAAGATTTTGATGCGGAAGGCGAACGAGAAGCTCGCGTTTTCACACTATGGCTCAATTCGTTGGATGTCAAACCGGTGGTGCAATCATTTTTCGATGATTTACGTGACGGAACCGTCATATTGCAAGCTTATGATAAAGTCATTCCTGGAAGTGTAAACTTCCGCCATGTCAACAAGCCTCCTCCATCTGGTGGCGAGATGATGCGTTTCAAGGCGGTCGAAAACACCAATTATGCAGTGGAGATTGGGAAGCAAAATCACTTTTCTCTAGTTGGTATCCAGGGCGCAGATATCACAGATGGCCAAAGAACCCTAACTCTAGGATTGGTTTGGCAGCTCATGCGTAGAGACATTGTCTCTACGCTCTCTGCGTTAGCCCAGCGTCTCGGCAAACGAGAAATTACGGATGCTGACATGGTCAAATGGGCGAACGACATGTCTCGGAAGGGTGGCAAGTCTTCAGCGATCCGTAGTTTCAAGGACCAGTCGTTAGGTAATGGCATATTCTTATTAGACGTGCTAAATGGGATGAAGAGCTCGTACGTCGACTACGACCTTGTTGCTCCAGGGAGGACGCAAGAGGAAGGCTACATGAACGCCAAGTTAGCCATCAGTATCGCCCGAAAGATGGGTGCTACAATATGGCTTGTGCCAGAAGATATCACTGCTTTGAGAAGTCGGCTGATCACAACCTTTATTGGCAGTTTGATGGCAACAGCCGAGAAAATGGGCTGAAAATTCTTTTGTTAATGGCTGTGGCATGGCTGCCATATGGGTGACGGCTGTCAAAATTTTATCTGTTCTACCTTTATAGTCTGTTCGTGTATCCGATCCGACTGTTAAGCGATCATGTTCTACTCCAAAATGGCTTTCTGAAACTCAGTATAAGGTAGAGTCTTACCTTACATCCAATGAGAAGATATATCCTGCGTACTTGTGCTACTTCTTAAGAGCACTAATCCGGATATAGCCAATGTTTCTCGTCCTTAATGAATGAGTTCACCGGAGAATTAACGTATTTACCTTGCCCTGTACCACGTGGTGAAAATGATTGCCTTTGATGAAAATGTTGTGTACGGTACTTAGTCCATAAGAAGTCTAAATTTGTATGAGAAGGATATAGCAGTTACATCCTTGGTGGTGATTATGTGCTACACGGGGCGTTTGCTCGAACCCATAGTTCCCGTCTAGTTATTAAAAGACGAACGTTGTACCCGAACGGTAGCATGGCCTTAGCAAAAACGGCACAGCACCAAGGACCACCAGGACTCCAGGAGTTTCTGACTGCACGTCTTCATACTTGGCGATTGGCTAGTACTCCCGCCTATGCATGAATATGTTTGTCGATTAAACGTCTTTATTAGGTTCATTCTATGAGAATTGGGAATGTGGAGTCTTCAGCTCTGAGTTTACCTTTCAAAGAAAAGCGAAGTAACCACAATATCGGGTTTCTCTCTGTCTATTGCCCCGGGGGCCTTGTAAGTCCAAGCAATCATTCAGCCAAACCCACAAGGAAAGATGGAAATAACGAGTGAACAGGATTGGATAAGTCAGTGTGGCGTCTACCATCCCGCTTCTGCACTCGTTTGCGCACAACATGGTGGGCTGTCCTTATGGACTGATAGGCCTTTCCATCTTACGAGATGCATGTTCAAGGTTCAATCACGCTGTTCCAATGTACAAACTGGGCCGAAATCCCCATCATGTCCGTATCTTTTTACGATCCTACTAAGACTCGTCAATAATTCTTTATGGCTAATATAGATTAAGAAGCGTTGAAACCAACTTCGCGGCGGGAAGATCACCGAGATCGATCGTCATTTTCCCGTTTGGCGTCGCTAGAGCGTAGGACCAAGAGGACGCTTGTTGCGCCTCAACATGTCCCAGTATCAACTTCATCCCGTGCCACGGAAGTTGTTGGATATATCAGGTTCTCCTTGAGCAATTTTGTCCAGTACCGTATTCATACAGTGGTGGAGTACATGTCCAGCTCTCTCATCAGTGGCGGTATGGTGTCCCATGTCATTTACGGCTACAGTATTGTTGCGTTGTACAACATATACTGTACACATCCACAACCGGATGGTACGGCCCAGCCTTGGGTTCCTAATGAGACATCCAATCTTCTTACAGTAAACCAGGTGTGTTTGTTCAAACGAAGTTCAAGTATGGGCCGTAGGTCATTATCTCTTCTCTGCTTCTAGTTCGTTAGTCCTAAACGCAACACAATTGGACAAGTTAGAGAGGACGCACGTAAAAGCCGCACATTACTGATATTCCTTGTAGCGATCTATCAGACATTAGAAGCTATGAGAGGTTTATCAGGAAGGAGGCTTGTTTTCGATATCGACTTCCTCGGCAGCCGCAAATCAACACTATGTGTGGGAAACCATCCAAGAATTCACAGGGGAGCCATGTTTTATCGGTTCTGCAGCAATTGACAGTCTCTGCATCTCTGCCATAAGTTTCTGTACGTGTCTTATTTTAGATGTTGACTACGGCCAAAGCTATTGCGTTCTGTCAAAGCTTTACTGCGAACTACTCTCCTAGCTGGTTCATTATTCCCCATTGGCACTATCTGGCATTGAATTATGGCGCTCTGGATGCATCTAAGCTTCATTATAGTCTGTACTGCACTGACTAAGTTCTTCAACTAGCCGTATTCTTGGTAAGAGGCTGCAAAACTGTAGCACAATTTCGACGCGACAAGATCTTGTGAGATGGGGTGGACCCACAGCTTTGAGTCGATAGCTGTAAGGCTTTGTAGTAGCTTACATTTATTCATTCATCTCGTCCCTATGGCATTGATATAGGCATTCACAGTACCTTCGCTTACTCTTCACGAGTAACAATCTCGAGCAGTTTGTGAACTGCTATCCATTCGTTTTGGAGGCTCTATAATGCCATCCATACACCCTATCTTATTGCCCTCTGTGGCCTTTACTTTCTTTGTATCATTTTTCACTATTGTTAGCTATGTCACTGCGCTCGGAGCCACGGATACGATCACCTGGGGTGGTGACAACTCTCGCTCGGGATATCAAGAGTGAGTCTTCCTCGAACGTGCTTTCAGGGTCGGATCCCCTTACATATATTAACACTATCTAGTAATCATAATTTAGATCCGTCCATTGTTGGAAGTGCCAACTTCGGCCAAATATTTAGGACCCCACTACCAGGGAACTACAAGGGGATTGGACCAGAACAAGTCTTCTCTCAGCCCCTTGTCTTTACCGGTGGTGATGGAATTCAGCACGTGTATATTGCTACAACACAGAATAACATCTATAAGCTAGATGTAAAGACTGGAGAGATCCTACTTCAACGTAACCTTCATGTTCCGTTCCTAACAGCCGACTTAGATGGTAAGTTCTATTCCGAACAGATCTCTACTATCATGCTTTAGCAACATACAATATCAGATTGCTTACAGTTTCACACATCAGGCTGCGTCGACATCAACCCTGCTGTGGGTGTTACTGCTACTGGCGTCATCGATCCGGCGACAGGTATTTGGTATGTCCTAGCGAAGACTTACTCGGAGGCGTATCAGAATAATGTTCTAAATCCTGCCCAACCCCCCGGACGCTTGAAGGGACGGTATTACTTCCATGCTATCCATACGGAAACCTTAGCTGAGGTTCAGGGGTTCCCAATCAACCTTGAGGGTCTACTCTTCAGAAACAATAAGAATCGTATGTTTCTAGGTGGAAATCAGCATGCTCGTCCCGGGTTTCTTCAAATGGGCGACTTCATATATACTGGGTTTGCTTCGCATTGTGTCCAGTATAATTTTACCGGAGCGATCATCGGATTCAATAAGAACACCGGAGCTATTGTCGAAGCGTTCGCAACACAAGGGGGTATTGAGCCTAATAGCATTCCAGGTGGCGGTGTATGGATGAGCGGTGGTGGTATAGCATCCGACGGTCAGGGCAGTATGTTCTTCAGTACTGGCAATGGATATGCATCCCAGCTCAAAGAAGATGGTGCACCTGTTCCGGGAAGGCAACCTCCTACAGCACTGGAAGAAGCCGCTGTCAATGCCAAAGTCAATGACGATGGCACTATCACCATAGTGGATTTCTTCATGCCTTGGGAAAAGGTTCAATTGGACGGTGCGGATAAGGATTTAGGCACCACACCTCTGCAACTTCTTCCCAGTCAATTTGCTTGTCCGAACGTGCGCCGTATGGGCGTTGTCACAGGGAAGTCAGGAAAGACGTACTGGCTAGACATCAACAATCTTGGCGGTTATCAAATGGGACCGAATAAACAGGATGCTGTTCCGCAGGTTTACCAAAACGAAAACTCGGTATATGCTGGCGCAGGTATCTACCCCCTTGATGGAGGTTATGTCTATGTCAATGTTATTCAGTTCCAGACTCATGTCTTCAAGTTCAGTTGTAATAGTCAGGGCAACCCGCAGTTTTCCTTGGTCGCGAATACACCAGAGAAGAACGCTTATGTCCTTGGTACCGGTCACGGCACGACCACATCCCTCAATGGTCAGCCGGGAACTGGGTTGTTATGGGTCTCAGATGTTGAGGGAATCAACCTTCGCATCTATAAAGCAGTTCCGGATGGAGGTTCTATGACACTCATTAAAGGGTTCGACATACCTGGTGTAGTCAAGTTCACCCGTCCAGTGTTTGGTGATGGGAGAGTCTATATCGGTAAGCATCTATAGTTCCTTCGCTATACTTCTCGCCGCTGAAATCAACCCAGGTACTCAAGGTTATGTCTATGGGTTTGGATCACCCGTAAACCTTCCTCTCAATTGCTCTTCCCCTTACGATTTCGGTACGACGCCTGTCGATGGCGCATCTACACCCCGTACAATTCGATGTATTGCAAACATCGCGACGCAAGTTATTGGCATCGGTTTAACGAGCGGCAGGGATTTCGTGCTTTCCGGTCTTCCAACGGTACCGTTTCAGTTAGCTCAAGGAGCTGCCTTGACTTTCCAAGCTGCATTCACCCCTAAATCGGTGGGTCCTCTGGCTGGTCAGGTACTGGTCAACACAACAAATCCAATTGCGGGATATTCAATATTTACACCTATAACGCTAAAGGGTACTGCGAACTCCCCAAGACCTGTTCTTTCTATCAGTCCAAAACAGGTCAATTTCACTACCATCGTTGGTGAGAATCCAAATGGAGTTGTGGGTTCTACGATATTCTCCAATTTAGGTGACTCTCCTCTAACAATCAATAACATTACATACTCTCTAGTTAGTGAAAGAGGACCATGGGTTACCCCTGTCGTCACCGGTGGCGGTGTCCAAGTTGGACCATTCACGTTTAGTGATCTTCCAACGACTATATCTGGCGGTTCATCTGTTACTGTCGAGATTAATTACAATCCAAAGACCGCGGGGAACAATGTAGTCTACGCTCAAATCAACACCGATGGAGGTAGCGCATTCCTCGACGTATTCGGAACCGCCAGCACCTATCCTGGTGCTCTTGTCGAATTTGAAAACGCGGACGGTTCTGGGTGGACCAGGTATCAGGAAGGCGTACCATTCTCGTTTGGCAGCGTATTGAGGAGTCAAACCAAAACATTGAGACTACGAGTGACAAACAGTGGTACAGCCAGTGCGGCTCCTCTTTCGATCACTGTGTCCAAACCTCCTTTCGGCGTGGGTGGCATCATTGGAGCTGTCAACAACATCGATTTAGCAGAAGGTGCTAGTATTCCGGCCGGACAAAGTGCCACAGCTAGTCTTTTCTGCTCCGTTCCCGGTTCGCAGGTTAATCTACCAAGCTACGGGGGTTCGGCTTCATGGACAATGAATACAGGTGATCCTAACCTTGGGAAACTTTTCATGAGTTTCACATGTACCGCTGTGACGGAGCAACTTGGTCCTCGTCTCCAAAACGGAACTGCTCAATATGGCTACGTTGGATGCTTCAAAGAGAACAATCCCGAGCGTCAACTTGCAATTATGGCATATGGAGATCAAGGGAACGAGAACGGCCGCTGTATAAACGCATGCTTTAGTCTCAACTACAGATTTGCCGCCACCCAGTATCAGTCAGAATGTTGGTGTGGTAACGCCATCCCCAATGATCTAGACCCCGAAGAAGACTGCAATTACCTATGCAGTGGTAACAGAACTCAAACTTGCGGCGGCGACGGCTACTTCCATAACCAAGCACATATGTCTCTCTTTGCTGATAAGCTGAGGTTTGATGGGAATACTACTGCGGAACCCATTCATATCGTCCAGTCAGTCGGGCGCTATAATTATCTTGGATGCTATTCCGAGAACAATGGCAAGGCATTCAACCAGAAGGTCACAGCTACAGATGCCATGACAACCCAATTCTGTGCTGACTTCTGTGGTGCTTATGATTACTTTGGGCTGGAGTACGCGAGTGAGTGTTACTGTGGAACAACACTAAATGCAGCTGTGGCGACCAAAGTCACCGATGGCCAATGCAATATGGCATGTAAAGGTACTAACAGCGAATACTGCGGAGCTGGAAGCAGGATGCAGGTATACAAAGCAAATGGCACCGCACCGACAACCTCTACAAGCGTTACATCCGCACCCACGTCTAATCCCACAGGAGTCGGCCCTCTTGCAAACTACACCTATATGGGCTGCTACAGTGAAACCTCAGATAGGAGGGCATTACTTAGTCCTAAGGGCTTGGGCGGTGGTCCTACGAACACCCGTGAATCTTGTGCCCAGTTTTGTCTTGGATACAATTACTTCGGTGTTGAGTATGGCTCCGAGTGCTACTGTGGAAACGAGATCTACTCAAAATCAGCGAAGCAACAAAATGAAGATGGATGCAATGTTCCCTGCGCTGGTAACCCAAATCAAATGTGCGGAGGAGGAAATTTCTTGAACATCTTCTTCATCAATGCCACTGGAACGAGCCCCTCATCGACAAGTGCTGGACCAACCCCTACTGAGACTGGACCTGCTACTGTCCCGTCAGCTGGCGTCTTCAGGTCCCTTGGATGTTACAATGAGATCCCTGGACGCGCTCTGACTGGACCGAGCTTCTCTAACAGCTCCAACTCCATCCAGTTCTGTGCCTCGTTCTGTACCAGCTACCAATTCTTTGGAGTCGAGTATGGCTCAGAGTGCTACTGCGGTAATTCTCTGGGATCTGGATCTTTGCCAGCTACCGGTTGTACAGTCACTTGTGCGGCCAATCCTCTCCAGTATTGTGGTGGAGGAGATCGCCTCAATTTGTATATAAAGAACTCTACCACAGTCGGTGGAACTTTCTCAAGCTCTTCTGCTGCCACCGCCTCTCCAATCCCGACAGGCCCAAGTGTAGTTCCGCGAGCTGGCAACTATGTGTCCATGGGTTGCTACAATGAGAAGCCTAATGGCCGTTCGTTGGGAGTACTATATCCCGATGACCAGATGACGATACAACTATGTGCCTCTCAAGCTACTTCAGGCAAATGGAACTATTTCGGTGTCGAATTCGGTCGAGAATGTTGGATGGGCAATACAACGGACCCTTTGAGCCTGCTGAAACCCCAGAACAACTGCAACATGGTCTGTCCAGGAAACTCTTCACAATGGTGTGGAGCTGGAAATTATCTTCAAATGTACAATCTTACTACAGCAACAGTACTTCCACTTGCGGCTACTATACCTTCCTCTCCTTCACCTACGGTTACGCCAACTCGATCTTCAAGTGTGAGCTCAACATCGGGACTGATGAGTGCCAGTGCCTCTTTAGCAGCAAGCAGTTCCTTGACAAGTCTTCCAGTAAGTAGTCGGTCAACTAGCTCCAGGAGTTCCACGATCTCTTCGACCGTCCCATCAACCAGCTCTAGAAGTACTACGGTCTCTTCGAGCAGTCGCTCAGGAAGCTCAAGTTCAAGCACAATTCCCTCAAGCAGTCCGACTACAAGCAGTATCCTTTCAAGCAATCATCTAAGTAGCTTAAGTACCAGCTCCATCCCGCTGATTTTACGAGAATCCTCTACTAGTAGCACCAGTCCTTCCAGCTCAGCTCTCCGTCCTACTACCAGTAGTCTTCCCCCAAGCTCCAGTCTCCGCTTAACCACCACCAGCGTTCCCTCAAGCTCAAGTGTACGCACAACAGCCAGCAGTGCACCCGGCACAACATCCTCTTCTACGCGTCCTGCTTCAATCCGCTCTACAACTTCATCTACACCCCTCACATCATCCCGCCCAACAACCTCATCCACGCCCCTAACCTCCGCTCGTACAGCATCCACCTCTACATCATCAGCTCGCCCAGTCGCTTTAGCCACAGTCTCTTCCTATACCCACCAAGGCTGCTACACCGAAGGAACGTCCGGTCGTGCTCTTCCCGCTCTCAGTTATACGAACACCACCGCAATGAGTCCCACATCCTGTGCCTCCTTCTGCACACAATACGCCTGGTTTGGGGTCGAAAACGGAAAGGAGTGCTACTGTGGACCTTATGTCAAAAACGGAGCTCAGAACCTCACCATGGCACGACAGGGAGAGTGCTCGTATCCCTGCTCCGGGAACAAGGGCTTCCTTTGTGGTGGGAACAGTAGGATCAACATGTACTACTCGAGTAGTAGCAGTAAGGTAGACACAGATCCGGTGACGGTGCAAAGAGAGGGAAGATACACATTCTACTCCTGCGTTACTGATAGCAGGGATCGTAGGGCGCTGACAACGAGGGTGCTGGGCGATGATATGACGGTACAGAAGTGTATGGGTATCGCGGAGAGGGGGGATTATTCGTGGGCCGGCGTGGAGGTGGGGAGAGAGTGTTGGATGGGAAATATTCTCGATGCGGGAAGTAGGAATGTTACGAAAAGTTCTACTGAGAGTGGGTGTAGTACTGGTTGTAGGGGAGATCCGAGGCAAGCGTGTGGTGGTGGGGATAGGATTAGTCTTTATAAGAGGGTTTAGGGGTCATAGGGTGTTAAAGAGATGGGTTTGGGTAATTTGAGAGTGCCGGAAGACGGTCATTGACTTGGTTCCCTAAAGGGGGTGTTTGGTCTCATTTTCACTTTCACTTCATCGTTACCGTCTCCTTTTTCATCTTCTTCTTTCTTGCATATAATATCACTCCTTTGACGCATATTGATACGAGGATTTTGCTTCCTGAGGCGTAGACAGAATTCAATGGCCTTAGTATATAGTCTTTGAGATTTAACATTATATGCCTATGATGCCATTGTGATATCCATTCCTAGATTTGAGTTTTAGACTTTGTCCTGGATATTTTCACGGACCTGGTCAAATCCGTTATTTAGCTAGTGCCCTCTGAGGATACGGGAGAGAATAGGAGAAGGAGTGCAGTGTACACTGTACCGTACAACTTACCTGAGCTATCCCGTGCCATGATTATATATACACACAATGAGATATGCTGGCCAAATGTACCTAGGTTTCAAAGTAGCAAACGATTTTGCACTCATTTATATACTGATGGAGCATGGAAAGCTTCGTTCATCTAGATGACATAGCAGTATATTATATTAGTTCAATGATCATCCCTTACTAGTTGGTGAACAATCACCCCCTACACTTAGATCTAGTGAATTGCCAGTAGAATTTCACTATTCAAAATCCGGGTACCTTCCTTACAACGCGCGTTCAGCGTACTGATTTCTTTCTTCCCAGCGCGCCTTCCTTTCTCACGATGAAGTTGTACTGCCCATTTTTGGACCTTCCTTCAGGTTCCTTCCTCCTTCCTTCCTTTTCTGATATCAACGGACAACGCGGGCCGTATCTAAGATTTAACCTGAACTCCAACCTTAATTGCACATTTGCCTTCTAACCTTAATTCAACCTTTGTCTTTTAACCTTAACCCAACCTTCGTCTTCGTACTATATTGCATACCTGATAGGTGCAACACCTTTATCACAACCTACCTCAACTTCCTTTGAGCTCTATCGATGGGTTTTAAATATGGGTATTCTCTATACATATAGGTAGTACTGTGCTTGTAAAGGGGTAAGGAATTTAGCTTGGATAGGAGAATGTAGGAGGGGTTTTGGTGGTGATTGAGACAGATGGGCGGAGTGATGTGTGGAGAAGTGTGAGTTTAAAGAGTGTTTTGAATGGATTTTTGTTAGCTTCTTGGATATGATAGCACCCATTCGAAATATACTTAAGTTTCCATAATGAGATAGATAGAACTGATGGTTTGGTTCATAGACTGAAGACTCTATATCATCGTCTGGTTGTACAGTACAGTACGCCAGTATACAAGAGTAAGTGAAATATATCTTTTAGATATAAGAGCTCTATAGCGTTGATCCTTAACTCACTTTTGCGGATCATTTGGCTTTTACATAGGGATTCTTAGACATAGAGGAGAATATGAGAGAATGGATTGGAATTTAAACTAATTGAAGCTCGATATCGTTCCCACAACCGTACAAGTGAGATGTATCACAACGCAAAGTACAGTGCATGTAAAAGTATAACACCTACCATAACTTTTAAAGACTCGGAGACCAAGTTTAGATTATGTCCATAAGGTCCTATACAAGTATTTCTGCCCTGGCAGCACTAGAGACCCCATGTAACATCATCCTACAGCGCTCAATCAAGGATTTATCAAAGACCTATAAAAATTGACTTTCCAAGTTGCCGATATCTCATCATCTAACATGAACTGGAACACACCTACCTCACACCACCACCACCATACCATGAGTAGAATGTAGTCGGTAGTCAAAAATACACTGATGGTTCCCCCCGGGCCCGGCATCGAGGCCCGATCAACCTGATTGCCCGCTATCCCCGACCCACAAAAGCTCGAAAGTGAAGAAAGTTCAAAAAGACTCAGGGTGTCACACCGTTCGAGGATCGTGCGCTCCCCGGGTTCCCCCAAAATATCTTTAAAAGCAGATCATGACATGTTGAACTACCGAGGCTGCCGGTTCGCGAGCTTTCGGCGCCGTGAGACATGAGGACATAGTGGTCGCTGCGAGAGCACCTTTAGGAGCAGCGTGGGTGCTTGTTTCACCATATATTGAGTGCTGGAATCGGGATCCCTTTGGGATCTCGAGAATATTGTGTTGGGAGAAGAATTGTGTGGTGAGGTTTTTGACGGATGTCCGATAAGGCCGTGGGGTCGAAAGAACTTCCTATCCTTCCACGTCTTCCCGAGGACCTCTGGTCTGGGAAGATGTTTTCTTGTTGCCTTTCATTGTACAAGTGCCGGAACTGTGGTGTATTAGGAAGGAGCTCGGAGTCGGCGAGGATGAAGGGGAAACGAAAACGATACTCAGCCTTTTGCCACACCCTGGGCAGAAGAGACGGGCCGAAAGGTGTTTCTATCACTTGAATCGAAGGTGACATTTAGCAGACCTTTCGTCGTCTGATTAGATATCCGGATGAAGTAGATACAAGCGAGTATTGCCATTATCATGATAAGAGTTCACGAAGTTGTTGTTATTCTATACCTTTGGCTGGAAAGTCGACGCTGAGACCATGACTCTATACTTCTGACGATTACCTATAAGCTGTAAACAAGAATAGGTCATTGCTCATCTACTTCCACAAGTAGACCTCTCTTAAACTCATTATTGCCATTCTGTACAAGACCGTCTGGCAGACGCAAAGCTCTGACACTTGCAGATTGACAGCTTACAGTTCGATGCAAGATGCTGTATGCACACAGCGGGAGGGCGAATGCGGGCACTGCTTGACTGTAATCTACAATATAGCGGTTTGCAGCGCCAACCTTACCGGCGACCAGGCGAGTAGAGGAGAGAGACAGACGGTCGACAGTGCCGTTGACGCGTCGTGTCGATTTCCCTCGCAGAGATGCGCGAGTCCGTTGGGTAAGGTAGATCTGGGAAGAGGGATAGCTGCATATCTACAATGTGCATCGCGGGAGGTGCTACATAACGCTTGACGCATGTACATATGTCGTACATAGAAGCCTATGCAAGTTCTAGCAAAGCGGGGAAAAGTAAGTCTCTGACTCTGTCGTCAGGCGAGGTGGTTTAGGTTCACGATGTCTCAAAGGCATATTACTCTGTCTCGAAGGCTCGTGAGCATTCGGAATGTGTACGGGCTTTTGAAGTTTAGTAGTCAGATTACTGCTGTGGTCCGTGGGAAGGGGTTATTATTGGGTTGGGTGTTGAGGGGGATGGTGCTCTGATGGGAGTGGAGTCAAGGTTATGTTATCGGCGGGGTAAGTGCTGTGTGGCATGGATCCATGTTTGACAAAGGTCAGAGTGTCATTTTGACTTTTATATGGAACCTTTTCATCACCAGATATCGGGATAGAAGTAGTAGGAATTGAACTGGCGGTGAGTCCAAAGTAGAGATACTCTGGTGCGGTAGATACGGTGGAAAGGATCCGTTTGGCGGTTGATGAGATAGGAAAAACGGGACGATCGATATGATTGCGAGTAGGTATGGTAAATCGGGGGAATAATAGCTATAGGGGATTATTAGGGATGTTGTTGATTGACCATTTCGCGCTAGAGAATCGAGTGAGGAAAGATGTCGCACCAACAACCATCCATGAGGTGAGATGGACAGAAAGTCAAAGCAGGAAGAAAAGTCTCCAGTGGTCCATACTCCATAACTTTCAACTCACCTAGAACTAGCCTCTTCTAGCCCCCTCCCTTGTGGCCTCCCTTGGCTCAAGAGCACGGCGCAGACATCTGGCAACCTGTTCCCAGCCATGTCGTGCATTTTAGCCAATGATGAAGCAATTATGGTAGAGTAGCGCTGGCCCCACTACTGCTTTTCTTGTAAACTTTTGTCCCATCTGGTCAATGATGTCCATCACGCCCACGAACCTCAGGGTTAGGCGAAAAAGCTGCAAGGGAGATGGTCTGTGTCGCCTTACAGCATCCAAAAGCGGTTATCCCGGCTGGATATGCCCACCGATAACGGCTCTCTTTTGGTGTCTTCAGACGTGGCTGACAATGATTGGAAGAACAGTTCGCTCTCTATCCTCCGCTCGTAATCGACGACCACCTACTTTGAGAACTTCGTCACAGTCCTGTCTTAAATCAATCTTTGATACGATCACGGTGCGACTTGTTCAAACATGCGGCGACCTCATAGACGTTACGCATGCTGAATGGAAATTGGCAAAACCCAAATTGAGTACCTTGCCTTGCCTGTATCTGTTCTGCGGCAAAGGCTGTATGTACTGTAGGTTCTAAGGTAACTGCAAAAGCTGTTCGGGGAGAAGCCGCCCCAGCCTGTTCAGTCAACATCCACCAATGATCCAATCCACCTCAACGCTCACGGTCCTCCCTGTCCGGCGGCATTGTCCGTCGAAACAAGGATCTTGCAGAAACATCACATGCATCATGCAAGTGCGGGAGGAAGACAAATGAACCTATCCAATAGGTACCAAAGCCAGATTCAACGCGGAGCTGCAGGAACGATGTGCCGGCGTTCGATGCGTGGAGGAGGAATTTGGGGGAATCCTCTTTCAGCCTTCTCGAACAACTTCATCCTCACTTTCTTAGAATCCTGATGTGCTGATCTCTGTATCTTGCAGCGTTTTTTGCCTCCCGGCTTCACGCCGAACGATTTCGCCGTCCCGAAGCGAGATGATGCACAGTTGTGACGGCCTGTACAGTACGTTTCCCCCATTTTTGAACGGTTGTTTTAACCAGTATGAGATAGTCTCCAGACTTTCGTTTATTTTTGACATGTTCGTACTTGTACGGAACGTATCGATCAGCTACCGGAATATAAACTGATCGTCTACCGGTATCCGTCTTGCTTGTATCGTAAGCGCTGAGGCAATCAACTATGCCTCTGCTGGTTAATTGAGATTGTTTGAGGTTTTTTGTTCCGTCCGACTGAAGTGAATACCTGCTGTACCAAAAAGCCAAAGATATCTGTGAGGCCAATGCGTCGCTGCTGCACTGCACGTTTATTTTCTCTTTGCATGCCGTCCATGTACATGATCCACGCGAATGTTGTATTACTTGCCCTTGCCTTGTTCAAGACTCTCGCTTGTCCAGCGTTGAAGGACACGGTTGAGCGCCACAGTCTTACAATACTGACTGAAACTTTGAAAGACGAAACATTTGCGGAACTGTAAACTGCAGTTGTTGGGGACATTCCAAGCATGATTTCTGTCATCCCGTTGTACAGCTTCTCGACCTGGTAAAGACACGCAGTGATCGGGTGGCTTTTGAGCCACACGTCTCAAGTCAAAAGCCCCGTGCACACTGATCGCTCCGGAGGGGACGAAGACTCATGTGGTGGCTGACATGCGGCGGTCTGATTGACTGATTCGAGCTTTTCGAGTTCCTCAAGATCGTCAAATATAAAAGAGGAACGCGCGGTAACCTTTCTCTCCATCGGACGAGCTGGATGTGTGATAATTGCTGACAGTTGTGACAGGCTCCTGATTTGACCCGTAGACGTTCGTTAGCTGACAACATTTTCAAATTTAGAAAGGAAAATCGCTAAGCGGCGCTTGAAAGTCAAAAATAGCCGCCGACTCGGCGTGAGATTGGTCAAGGCGTCTTTAGAGACCCCGTTATGGAATCACAGTACGGAGGTACGTACAGTACGAGCACCGGGTAATTGACAGGATGCCTATTAACGGCGAGGTAGAGTTCGTATGATAACACGGAATGTATACAGTCAATGCTCGATATCTGAATCTCGCACATTTTTGACATCTATCCAAGGTACTGGAAGTCGGACAGCATCTGAAGCTTAGCGTTTCATAGAAATCCAGTCGTGCCAGTCTTGCCAGTCTTGTCAGTATCATTGAAAAAGGCTCGTTTGTCATCAGTAGGTAGGCATGTCCAGTTGAAGGTGGAACGCAGTTGGACCACAATCCGCCAACGCATAACTTTCGCACACCGCAACATAGACCTATCAGAAGTCATTCCACTACGCCCTCAGAATCCAAGTTTGTGAAACGGGGATATAAGTCCAAGAGAGACCAAGACAGCTTTTGCAGATCGTTGTTACGAAAATCCGAAGAGAATTCCCGAGACTGTGGACAGCCGACAGAACTTCGTTAAATGGTCTATTTCGGCAACTGTTGAAGTTTCCTCTTCTCTCTTGTGGGTCGTAGTTATCGGGTCTTTGTAATCGTATCTCTATTGTACCTCTCTATGTTCTTCGCAGCACCAACTGTCTAGAAGGATTAGCAATTAGCAAAGGTTGATGTACCCAGGATTTAGCTTAGGAACTGAACAATAATGCTATCTTACTTTTCCTCGTTGCGCACGCGCACTTGTGAATCATCATTTTTTAGTACTTAGAATATCTACTACGGGGAAAGAAAAGAGATTGCTGGTTGTAACAATAATGGTGATCAGTGCTTTGAGGTGATGGGTCCTTACGCTCTGGCCCGCAGTCCAATCAGTTCGACTCCCATCAGTGCGAAGCCTCAAGGCAATCCTGGACCAACCGTCTTTGCCCCATGCTTCTAAAGTATACTTCCATGTTGGCCAATTGTTGTATACTTTGAAGCCAGTTGACCGATTGTAACTTTGTAGTTTAGCCTGAGCAAGCAAATCAATATAGAGAAACCATATTGACGAATCTCCCGTTTTCCCATCCGATATCACGGCGCCTAAGCTGTGGTCCTGGGATCTGAAGTCGCCATTTCTGCTAAACAGTGCTATCGCTTCCCTGGCAGATAAGTGTGAGATACTAGATACGGTAGAACAAGTTTCGTCTATGGATCTCCCAGACTCCCGCCGTTGCTAGCGGATCGTCGTCTTGCTTTTTTTACATCGTGACTCGCAGCAGGGGACTAGTTGAAATACGCAATCAGCAAGATCATTATTGCCGAATTTCAGTGGTATCGGTCTGCCAGCTGTGTAGACAAACGGCGGCCGTGCCAACCTTTTGCTTGTCCCGACCATGTTGAGCAGATACACGCCGTACTAACAGGGGAAGACGTGTCGGACATCTAACAAACTGTCCGAGTTCTCTCTAGGGCCCCTTCGGAGAAGTTGACCCACAGTTAGCCCTCTCCGCATCCTTCGTTCCAGCTTAATAAGGGAAAGGTTGAGGTCGAGGGTGAAAAGAAAAAGCCTCGCTATCAAGTCTCGCTAGCCATGCTCTCCGGCGACTACAAAGGGCTGGGGGGTTAGGATTCACCCGTGATGTTTTTCCTCAGATCCCAGCCTGTGGTCCTGTGCGCACTTTTATTAAAAGTGTGCAATCCAAACACTCGGTCCGGGCATCAAGCGTGGAAAACGTAAGGTAGGGCGTCTTCTGAAGCCTGTTCCTCGCAAGCTGATATATCGTTATTCCAAAGCCATACTGGGTTAATGTGTTCGAACCGGCAGTGGCTTATGGGGGTAGCAGGTTCAGTGGGGTTAGAGGACAGTACAGTAGTCTGATCGTCTTATATTTCTCAGTTCGTCAGAGCAACAACGGGAGAGGTAAGAGGGCCGGGAGTGGTAGAGAGCCGTCAGCTTCAAACCTTTGTGTCTCTTCCGTAGAACTACACAGGAAAGCAAATCCAGCAGAGACAGGCATGCAAAAGCTTCCCGTTCGTGGGGTTGACCATGTCCTGATTGACCAAGCGAGCGCTCTGGGGCTAGGTTCTGCTGCCCTCAGGAAGGCTAGGATGCCATCCCATCAATGAACTTTTTTTTCCCTTGCTCCACACCAGGCCCATTTGAATTAGATTGAGCATCGGGCGGCTTGTTGGCTTGGTTGGATAACGCTTTGACTTGATCTCCAATTCTCCACCGAGCTTGCCTGCACTCCTCCCGAGCGAGAAAGCTCTACTACTGTAGTAATTATTTGTGAGTTACAGCAGCAGCAGCAGGAGCAGCAGCAGTACGGTGCGGTCCTTTTTTGGTTCCTCCAGACTGAGAAAATCCCTGAATCCTTGAATGGAAGTTTGATTTGTTGTAGGCGGGTGTACAGTCAGCACAGAGCCAGAGCGAATAGACAAAGACAATACTGTTCTAGCCTTCTAGCCTTTTCTTGCCTCGCTCTGTTCCTGTTGCTGCAGACAATCGTTCTCTGCAGAAAACGATCTCCGCCAAAAGAAAAAGAGGAAAAGAGAGAGAAAGGAAACGAGAAGAGAGAGACCAGTGGTTCTTGTTGAATTTCTTCAAGTTGCTTTCGCGGTGTCTCCCCAGGACGACTGCTGATCGATCCATTATTGTTTCGCCGTTCCGTGACCAACCAACCATCCAACATCCCGTCTTTGGTGTTATTGTCGTTGTTCAACATCCCGCACATCATCGACGCTCTCGACCTCAAGGAACGTTTCAATTAACTCTCCAAAAGGTATTTTCTCTTTTCTTCTCTCTTCTTGCCGGGCCCTCTTGCAAAAAGTTGTTACTACTTTCCCGCCTTCGCCTATCTTTGGGCTGGTTTGTTCAATAGCGCCAGCCCGTCACATCCCAGCCTCCGCTTCTAAACCGCCGTCCATCCCCACTGCTTTCTACCAACCACTCTCTTTTTTTACACCTTTTGTTTTCTTACTGAACGTTGACTCTGTATGTTCCGCAGACGCCTCCTCCTCAATTATCCTTACCCTTACCATATGACGATCTTGTTGACCTTGTTCCACTGACCTCCTGCGCTACAGTTGTTTATCGACCTTTCGGAAGATACTCCAACGAGCCATCCTCCTAGATACAACAAAACTTCGAGCCGAAAGGACAAGGCATTGAGCTTTACCCTCAAGTCACCGACTCATCTCCTCTGTCAAACATTGCGGTCTCTCATCCCTTCCGCCCATCCATCAACAAATCGATTGGACTTGTCAAAGAGCGAAGAAACATTTCCTTGCGAGCATTGAGACGAAGATTTTAAGAGTAGTTTATGACGACCCGAGACGACTTTACGACGTGATTTCTTGTGCTTCAGCATTGTAGCGTTCCTGTTTTCTCTGCTCGAATTCCCTGAGGCACTGCGCCGCATTCTTTGGACCTCCCTCTGGACTGGACGGATTCCTCGGCGCTGTAGCACTCCCATTCGTACAACACTAGGACCTTCGCCAAGTCACAGGTTCCGCTCCATAGGTCACGAAGAGTACATCCGATAATCGCGCTTCAAACGAGTAGTCCGAATACCGTGGTCGCTTGTTTGCGCCTGGCAAAAGTCAGCCGCTACTTTTGGCTTCAAACATTATTACACCTGCATTCCTGAGCAAACTTTGACTACTCAAAGTATTTTTTCGGTTAGACTGTTCTTCGGTCGCCATCATCAAAGTGTCATCGCTTCTGGATTCACCGGTTACGTGCGTTAATCCTACCGCAAAGAAGAGCGTATCTCTGCCCTTTCGGATTCAGTAATTGGTGATTTGGACTTGGAAGATCTTCTCACTTGCAAAGGTGAATTGATCTTGAGTCGAAGTCGAGGAAGGCGGATCACTCACCCTTCCGTGACTCGTGAAAACCGGAAAGCTGGAGCTGCCACCGCTCAATAACGAATTTCCCCCCCGAGGCCCCAACGATCCATCTTATACTTCGAGTTACGGACCACGTTCTTCTGCGCACGGTGAGAGGTTACCAAATCTCACTCATATCCGAGCGCAACCAAGCACGTCTTCGAACTCATCTTCGCCTCGGGGTGGTTCATTCAGCGCTTCATCTGTCGCAAATTCCACGGCAAGCTCTAACACCTCCTATTCTTCATCCGTAAACGGTGTTCAGGCAGGGTATAAAACGCCCTCTCCGGAACAGACTCCGCAATCACTTGGTAGAAACGGCCAAGGTTTGAATGTGCAATCGCAACAAGAATCTCCATACGGTACTCAGCATAGTGTTCAAGGTTACGGCTACAGCGCAGATTCGTACGGCAGCATGAACCACATGCAGCCCTATCAAGATGTGCATCAGAACCACATTTCTGCAGCCCCAACGCATGCAGCCTCATCTGGGCCCCCAACAGGCATGACTCATTATCCGCCGTATCAACAACCATCTGTACTTCAATCTGCTCCACCGAACTATTCATCTGCGCCGAGTACTTATAGTCAGTATGCTTATGGTGGCGGTATGCCGCCTGTATCTGCAGCTCATGCTGTATCATCATCTATGTCGAATGCCCTTGTCCCCGGAGCTTTGCCGTTACCTGGTGAGTTGATCCAGATCCTTGCAATTCTCTTTAACTAACGCCTGCAGCAATGACCGCTGGAGCACCTGGAGCTGGTTCCCTTTCAGGATCCCAGAATTACCCACATACGTTCGATACCACTGGCCAAGTCGCTCCGCCAGGGATGAAACCTAGGGTCACAGCTACATTATGGGAAGACGAAGGCAGTCTATGTTTCCAAGTTGAAGCAAAAGGGGTTTGCGTTGCTCGTAGAGAAGGTCAGAATTATGTATGTCATTTTATGAATTTTTACTAACCCCAACAGACAATCATATGATCAACGGTACGAAGCTGCTCAATGTTGCAGGGATGACCAGAGGAAGACGTGACGGTATCTTAAAGAGCGAGAAAACGAGACATGTAGTAAAAATTGGACCGATGCACCTCAAAGGCGTCTGGTAGGTCTCAAAAAGCAGAAGTTTTGCTTTTCAGCTAACCTTTGTAGGATTCCCTTTGATCGCGCACTTGATTTCGCCAATAAGGAGAAAATTACGGAACAACTATATCCCTTGTTCGTCCATGATATAGGTGCACTTCTTTACCATCCTTCGAACAGCCAGACACGTGCTGGTATTGGAGGTATGGCGGCAGTTGCGGATCGTCGTCGACAAGATCAACGATATATTGGGACCACCCAGCCGCCCCAACCCCCATCCTTACACCATCACCATTCGATGAGCAATCCTGTGGGCACCCATATGAACCAGCAACAGCCTCATTCGATAGCTCCCCATCCATCTGCTGGACGTCCCGGTTTAGATCGAGCCCACACTTTCCCAACTCCGCCAACGAGTGCTTCTAGTATCATTGGAATGGGCAACCAGGGCAGTTCTTATGAGTGGAACGGCGCCGCAGTCTCAAATTTGCAAAGTAACCAGCCATTGTCCATTGATACTGGATTGAGCAATGCTCGATCAGTTCCTACTACTCCGGCCACGACTCCACCTGGTGCAATGCAAAACATGCAGTATCAGACAAGTCAAGCTTATGATAGTCAGCGTCAAATGTATACTGCGCCGCCTACACAACAACAACCGAGCCAATACGGCTCCCAGACTAATAATATGGTACGCTACGGTCAACCTTTACAACCTAGTCCCTATCAAAAGAACGAAATGGCACCTCCAGCAAGAACCGCGGAAGGCGACCAGCAATCTGAAGTAAAGCCCCATGATCCGCTAATGAACCAACAGCCAGAACAGCCAGGTCACGCTCAAGATGAGAATGAAGCTGATCATGAGCACGAGCCTGACTACACGCACTCTGCTGCACCATACACTGCGAATCGGTCATATACATACCCAAATGCGACAGCCACCTCGCTTCATGCCGAGCATCCCCATCTTTCTCCAGAAATGACGGGCTCACCGCATCAGAATGGCTCGGGCCGAGCTACTCCTCGAACGACGGTGACAGCAGGTGGTCAATGGTCTACAGGTTATAGCACTCCTCAGCGTGGTCAACAACCGCCATCCAGCAATCTCTATAGCGTCATGAGCGATAACCGAGGCGCTACCACAAATGGAAATGCGGCACCGGATAGTTATTCGGCACCACCTGTTCAAAGCGCATACCCAAGCCAAGCATACCCTACGCCTAACGGATTACCACCCTCGAACAAGAGAGTTCGCGAGCTTGACGACGATGAAGACCCATATGGACGCAGTGGTGGTCGAGGACCGGCTGGTGAAGATATCGAAGGTCTAAAGCGCCGAAAGACTATCCGCGAGGGTAGCGTAGGAGGCGCTGTGGGTGTTAACTCCTTCAATAACGACCAATCTCTGCAAAGGGCGAAGTCGACAATCTCGCAGCGACGCAGATAGCCAAGATCTATTTCTTCTGGTGACTTTGATGGGTGTGAAATCCTGATTCGGATATTGCAAACATAGACGGTTGGGTGCAAGATTTGCGGTTTCAGACATTTTACTTACAGGCGCTATCGTCCGATCCCTAAATCAGGACACGAATTCGATTTGGCTCCTTCTAATGACATTTAACACGACTACCTCTCTTCGGACAAGAAATTCCTTTTCCATATGTCAACAACTCTACATCACCCTTACGATTGTGTCTCTATATCACTAAAATCTTCCCCTCACTACAGATTTCCTTACGGCTTTCAATCTCCTTTGTTCGGGCACTGACGACCGATTACGACTTTCTTCTTGCCTTGTTTTGATTACTTCATGACCACGCATTCTAAGTGGGTGGACGAATATCCCAAACCGGGTGACGACTTGTATTCTGCCCCGGACGGTATTACCGACCTCACGCTGACACGAGAAAAACGGACGACAACACATAAAACTATCCATACACCTACCTCCTAGGCTCACATCAAGGACAACAATGCTCACATACCGATCCGGGTCCCCCCCCCCTTTTTTTTTTTTTAATTTCTATTATTACAACTTTCGATTCACACCGATTCTGAGAGCAGCGTAGAACCTGAAAACGGCCGACATACACAACTACACAACACACAGCAGCTGAACATTCTTATCTCGAGAGACGAATACATGTGATGGCTTAACCTTCCCCAAACTTACCGGGCGGAAAATGAGAGACGGGCTTCATGTGGATATGAATGTGATGATGCGTGGTTAACTTTTCTTCTAGATTGGTAACTTCTTTGTTCGCTGGGAATTACCTGTTTGTGAATTTGGTGGGATGATTCTTCTTATTTTGACTGACTGATTGATTGATTGATGGATTGATGGATGGATTGATTGATTGATTGAAAGTGACACGACTTGTGTGTGGAGGGAAACTTTATCCTTTTTCTGAGAATTCGATTCTTTTGTGGTGGAACCGGGCCTTTTTTTTATGTAACCTGGGGTTGGGGTTGATTTACGATAATGAGGAATCTAAAAGCTTGTTCTCATATCTAATATCGTCCGCTTATGCTTTGACTTGATATATTTCCAATGTGTGAACATGACCCATATAAATCACCTCAGAATTACGTCTAAAGTCAAGGTATAGCTGGAAAGCTCCTTCTAGATCCCCTCCCCTTAAATGTCCAAGTCGTCCAATAAATCACTCCCCCTAAATACCTTCGGCGCATCCCGTGTTCCCCCAAACGCCGCAACCCCCATCCTCTGCCGTTCCTCCTCCTCCTCCCTTTCCGTCTTCCGTCTCTCCAACTCTTCCTCCTCCCTCTTCCTCTCCGCCTCCTGCTCCTCCTTGCTCAAGACCGACGAAGGATCCCGCCCGCCCTCGAGCATGATTTGGATGTCCGCGAGAGCTCCCTCGCGCATTTGACTGTCGGAAGGCCACGGCACGAAGGGAGCTCGGGAGACGGAGTCGAGCCATTCGCGCTCCTGCGGGGTCAGGGAGTGCAGGGCGCGGTTTAGGTCATCCTCACCTCCTTCCTTGCCCTCGGCTGGTGTTCCCTCTACCGCCCCCGATGGGGACGGCGCAGCTGTCCCGTTTGCCTGCTGTGTGGAAGGGTCTCCTGAGGGGTGAGGGGGCGCAACTTTGAAACCGGGCGGGGCGGTAAAGCGTGATATACGGTTTGCGTAGCTCAGGAGCTCTTGGAGGCGGATGGGGCGGGCGGATGATGGAAGGGTGGTCGTGGGGCGAGAGGTGAGGTCACGTCGGGTGCTGGCGAGGACGGAGAGGTGGGATTTCAGTTGTGCGTCGAGCGTGAGGGCGTGTGAGCGGAGGGCGAGGATGGTATGGTGATTGGTTTGGTGCGTGGAGACTGGGAAGGGGTTAGTGATGAGCTTAGTCTCATAGGAGATTGTAAGAAATGTAGGACTATGGGGGAGGAAACTGTAGGCTATTGGGTAACAATGTGCTCGGTAAGGAATGGAATTGAGTAGCTTTGCTGAGGATAAAGCGGCTGAGGGGATAAGAGAGGGATGAGATGAGGGTTTCAGCCCTATGCGCTTCTGAACAGCTTCATAGCTCTCGGTGATGTTGATTTGGAATGATATTGGGGGGCCTCACGCTTCTCCAAACCCTTGCTCAGCTCATCGTCCGCGCTCACGAGATCCAGTGCCGCACTCGGGGAGGGATTGTAGGACGAGATCGATTCGATAAGCGTGTCCAGTGCTGTTTCGACGCGGTGGAATTGTTCGTTCAGGACGATGTCCATGATGTACAATTGCGGAGTGGATTGTAGAATGTGGAAGCTCTTTACTCCGTATAGAGGTGACGTTTGGAGCTAGCGGTTGGGCACGTGTGGAGAGCTTCGTATGGCTAGATAGAATACTGTACGCGAAGCGTCAAAATGTCAAAGGCGATGATTGTTTTGAAATCTTGAACAGCGTCATACTTCAGCCGCACGTACTATTCAGAATATAGAAATGTTTTCCCTTGGATCCATGAAAGCCTCTGTCTAGGATGGGACGAATATCAGTAAGACCAACATACATAAGGTGTCAAATTATAATCGCGAGCCACCAAAAGGCCATGGGATAAGAGCCGGAACGACCGGGCGTCATTACGATTGACGATTCAATTTCTCGGATTACTTTCTAATCATCAAAAGCTTTCTCAGCAGAGCCAAAATTGGGAATATGTCATTGAACATTGGACCATCATCATCTTCACTTGCTTGTTCATCATTGGTTGGACCCATCATTTGAACAAAAACATACCACAAGTGTTGAAGTCTCTTTGTCAGCATACTAGCATTAATGCAGTGGAGAAACCGGAATCTCCTACTCGTATTGCCTTCTATAACATGTCTGATCTTCAAACTAACCAGGAATAAGGAAGTAGGGCGCTTGAGATATCTAGATTCCGGCAAAGTAGGTCGGGATACAGTCCAACGCACATAGAAGATAGGTAAGATATTCACCTCTGTGAAACGAACTCTTTGGAAGTTATGGAGTGTATCGTTTCCTTAATTCTTAGTCTTCCCAGGGGTCTCCTATTGGAGTAGGTGTATACGTTCTTATATTGATTAGCTATGCCGGCTTCTAGTCCTCTATTTTCCAAATTTGAAGTTACTGTCAATCCTAGATCAGGAGGAAGTCATTCCCCCACAAATTCAGCAAGAATTCGACATATCAACTCTTGTCTAAATTGTCGACGCCGGAAAGTACGCTGTGATCACAAGAAACCCACCTGTTCTTCCTGTCAACGGGGAAATCACACGTGCTCCTATGCAACGAGTACTGCTGAAAGTTCGTCATCCAGTATCCAAGCCACCGCGAGTGATAGGACTAGCAGTCGCCCCTCAGACATCAAAAGGAGACTCCAGCGTCTCGAAAATCTCGTTCAAGATGTTGTTAAAGGACATGCTTCTGTTGTTTTACAGAAAAGTCCTGATAACACAGCTACCTGCAGACCTCGCAGAGTTGGAGATATCTCCCCTGTAACAGAACGACATGAATTCGATATAGAACATATACTCTCGGAACAGACCCAAGTTAATCATACTTCTTCTACTAAAGATGAGACGTTGAGCATTGAAGATGGAGAATTTCGCTTCAACTCATCTTTATATAGGGATTTTCTCACTAATGAGGTACGTTCTACCATTGATATCCTCTCCTAGCGTTTAGCTCAGTGTCTATAGGAAGGCACTCTCCGATACGAGATTTTGACTGTAGACTGATGACTCCAGACTTCCAATACCAGAAGGTCATTTGGTCACCTACGAAGTGAGGAGAGAGATACATCGTCATTTTTCAACCAGAACCTTAGAACAAATAGTTCTTTTACCGACAGCCAACCAGGCTGTGCCAATTATCCCATGGACCTTTTCAGATCGAGCTGTGAGATAGGGGATCTCTCATCGTACTATCCAAAGGACAGAGAAGAGTGCTACATGCTCTTTGACGTATTTCTAAATACTGTAGAGCCCGAAATAAAGATTCTTCATCTACCAACATTCCGCAAATCCTTCGATTTTTACGTTTCTTATATCAAACCAACTCCTTATGAAACTACTAGACCTGATGCACCCCAGGCGATCGAGGATGAGCAGTTTATCCGTCACCTTGAACCTTTGGCATTTTCAGTCTTCTTCTGTGCTGCATCGTTTATGAAGTCAAGCACGATATACGACTACGTCAGTATTGGGAAGGCTTCTTATGTTGCTAAGTATGAGCGGGGAACGCAGTTAGCAATGACAAGAGCAGACTTAATGAAGACCCGACATATAGAAGTTTTGCAAGCATTCCTATTGTATATGGTCTGATAACTCTCCTCCTTTACGCTATCTCCTCTACTAACACGTGTTTTTGGATAGAGCTGTTGCTATCGAGCAAACGACATGGAATATGTATGGTCCCTTGTGGGGTTAGCACACAGAATAGCTCTTTCACAAGGGCTACATAAAGATCCCTCCACTCTCCCCATGGCTACTATCGATGATGTAACCGCAGAGGTCCGCCGTAGGATGTGGGCCCATCTTTGCTATCTTGATATTATCTCAGCAGAAACACAAGGACAAGAACCTACAATATGGTTCGGATCATCCACTACAACGCCACCGCACAATATCGACGACGAAACACTCTGCGAAGGTGTAATCACGCCTGGTGGCGTGGAAGATGTACCAACCTTTACCGACATGACTTTACCGTGTATACGAGTTAGCGGAAATATATGTCTCCGCAGGATCGTGCAATATACCTCGCGGGTCGAGCAAAGCGTAAACGG
The DNA here is from genome assembly GCA_010093705.1 of Patellaria atrata CBS 101060. Lineage (NCBI taxonomy): Eukaryota > Fungi > Ascomycota > Dothideomycetes > Patellariales > Patellariaceae > Patellaria > Patellaria atrata. The sequence goes on from MU006107.1 coordinate 143,550, forward strand.
CATGGATCGACGAGCACAGCTTGTGACCGTGCAGGAGCTATATCTTCATGTATGGTCACTGATACAGGAAACAGTGAAACATAACACCATGCAATATACCAGGTTCTGCGACCCTTCGGTCCCCGCACAGAAAGCTGCTCTCCAAGTTCAGACGTTGCTGGAGTCGAAAGCGTGGGTTACATTCTGGTCATGCCTCCCTCGACCCCTAAGGGAGGAGTTGCTCCCAAGGGAAGTACGATTCAAGTATGTGAGCCACCGCCGTTCCACATCGAGCGAAGCACTAACGCGTCAGCAGCATCTTGGAGCGAGCAATTCATCTGATCGAAGTCTCGAATTCCCTGTCTCCAGATGTGCAACGCGAAGACTCGACCTGGCACCCACACAGGTTCTCGGCAATTCAAGCAATCACCCACGTCCTTTCCGAGATGCGCTTACCCGCTTTCCAAGGGCTGGGAGCAGCTGCCTTCAAACTACGCGCGTTAAAGGCGATTTGGGATTGTGACCACATCCACTCCGACAGCCAGTTCGAGACCATAGAAGTGACAGAACCCCCATCGAACTCACACTTCCGACCCCAAGATCCTCTATTCGATTCGAGCAGTCTGCCGCACTCGGGCTACAGAATGGCGCAGACCATGTCCGCAAGCGCCGAGCAGATCCACTACAGCTCGCAGGACATACCGCCCGATTACGTCTCTACGCGCGACTATCAACCAATCACGGATGACCTTGTGCATCTCAACTGGGTAAGCTTCCCCATTTTCGATATAAACCTTCTCTCACATGACTGGCACTCCTTTTCCCTGCCAGCTTTAGACGATGATAGAAGACTAACGAGGATTACAGGATACATGGGGCGGAAATGGTAATGGTAATCTGTTTTCCTCGAATGCGTGAGGGTATGTAAGACGCTGGTGATAGCAGTGGGGGAAGGGAGGTGGGTGCACATAATAGTACTGCGTGAGAAGCTGCACAGGATCGATGGTTGCGATGCGGTGTGCAGGTGGAGCGCGTGGAGGAGCATACGGGGGACGGGATCGGACTCTGTGATAGCTGCTGGAGAGACCCAGAAACCCCTCGAAGATGTTTGGGGACGCCTCTGTCTCGGAAGCTCCCAGATACTGTTTCACAAAACACGACAAGCAACCCCATAGCGTATGATACCCCAAGATTGTCTGTAATATTCAAACACATATACATAAACATACAACCGCTAACAATTCAAACCGCCGCGCCCCTTTCTTACTAAGATGGTAGATCCGACAAACGCTTTTCCCACACCTATTTTCGACGCCGAGGGGAACGTTTATGCAGAAGGTGAAAATAAAGCATGACAGAACGGCTTGTGAATGGCTATCCCTATACCGCAATGCCGATATGTTATGCGCTACACTGGGACTATGAAAGTGTGAATGATCTCGCCGTTCTACATTGTCTTTCCCGGTCCTTTGCGCTAATCAACCTTCCACCTCCCGTCCCTTTAATCTACCTTGATGGAGCCATAGATCTTTAGGACGAACAACCACGAGGCGAAGAACCCAATCGTACCTGTTACAATGTTAGCGGGTCCCCTTCATTTAGACCTCCTTTCTCGAGGGGATATCACTAACCAGTCAAAACACCCACCAAGCCCGCCACTAGCGCCGAATACCCCAGATAAAGCACGGCGCCCGTGACACCGGCGAACCTAATCCCCTGTGCCCATCCCAGCAAACAATACGCAAAGACGTAGACGCCGGACATGGCAGCGGTGGCAAAAGCGCGCCACTGCCAGTGGTAGTTTTCGGAGCAGAGGAGGAAGTAGATCATGAGGACTGTGACAGCGGCGGCGGTCATGATCATGAGGCCGTAGCAGACGAAGAGGAAGCCGAACATATAATAGATCTTGGAGTGCCAGATGGAGCGCATGACGAAGTAGAGCTCGACGAAGATGGCGCCGAAGGGGAGCACGCCGACGAGGAGCATGCTCGGGAGCGGTCGGAGGTACCCGCTCGCGGGCGGTATCTGGCGCGGGATCTGGTTCGTCCTCACTGGCTCCTCGACTGCTTTCGCCTTGAACCCGAGCCATGACCCGGCCACGCTCAGCGGAACGCTTATGAGGAACCATATACATACCAGCACGAGCATGGTGGTGAAGGGCACGGCGCCTGACGCTTGTCGGGCCCAGACGAAAAAGTTCAACAGGAAGAAGACGGCGAAGACGGTGCCGGGAATAGCGAGGGGGGTTAGGACGATGTTTTGTTTCCATTTTTCGCCGTGGAAGAATTTATAGACGCGAGCGGAGACGTAGCCGCCGATGAAGGAGAGGAAGGTGTAGAGGAGGACGACTGCAGTACCTAGAGAACCACGAGAGGAAGGGGAGAGGAAACCGAGGAGGGCAAAAGCTGTGAGGGATGTTAGTAAAGTTGTTGCGAAAGGGATAGGGGTTAGTACCGATAGTGAAGCCAGTCATCATGAACAGCTGTGCACCGTTTCCTAGGAGCACGCTGAGAAGGAGAGGGTTCTTAGGTGGTCTGAAGACGTCGCCGTGGACGAGTTTCCAGCCTGAGTCTTCCTGAACACCGTCCTCGACTGCACTGGTGCCGGACAGATCATCCAGGGCCAGTTGATCGAGACGGTTGTACCTTGCGATATCTTTCCTCAGTGTCCGTAGCAGAATAGTCGAAACCATTGTGATCAGCACAACGACAATAACAGCCGAGTTGATCAGTGAAAACCAATGGATCCGCGGGTCATAGACGTGCAAGTACTTGTCCCACCTCGTCGCGAACGGTGTCTTCGACGGCCTCCAATAAGTGCTATACGTATACACCACCTTCGTCTTCTCTTTCTCCGACAGATGAAGCGGGTTCGAAGTGTCACCACATTCACCTTTCCCCTTTTCCAAGAATTTGGAATCCCTCATCGAAGATGGCTCGACTAATATCCCGACCACCCTGAACTGATCCTTGCTCGCCTGGTGGTAATCAATGATAATATCATAATGGTTATTCAGCACAACTTTATCGTCTTTGATATCTCCAAGTGGAAATCCAGGGAGGTAAAATTCGCTATTTGTATTCGCATCGAACCGCAATGACCCAGCCGGTAACCCGTCAACCAACCAATTCAAATTGTAGTTCTGCCATATCCTCCTATTGACCCACTTCGCGTCTCTCGCGTCTAGTTCTTGTGCCTCACATACCGCTTTACAAGTCTCATTGATACCCATCTTTAACTCATAAGGACTCGTCTGTATTCGATCCCCAAATAGTATGCTCCCCAACGACTCAGAGATATATTTCGCGCCGCCCTCCGGGGCGCAGAAGTGGAACGAATGGTGATAGTAATCGAACGAAAATACAGATCGGACTTCCTGATCCTGCTGTGATTCGGCAGGTGTGAGGTGATTGACATTTAAAGGGACCAGGTCCCCCTTTTTGTATGATGTAGGCGCAACGCCTGGAAGGTAAAACGCGGATGTCGAGGAGGCTAGTAGAAGAAGGGATGATAAAGCAGCGGCTCCATGGTTGCGATGAGTATGTAGTCGCATGATGAAGAGTTAAGGTATTCGTGTCAGCATCAAAGAGGAAGAGTAGGCTCAAGGAGAGAGTGTATAGAGCTCGTAGTTATGCCCCTCGGGGGCCCGGAAGGATTTTGGTGCAACTCGGTGGATGAAGTTTGCTAATCTGTGGGTTCTACTTTCAAGAATGGTCTGAGTTTGAGGTCGTAGGTGATAACTAGGTGGGTAGGAGTGGTTCAAGGAAAAAAAAGTTCGTAGTACGTGGTTTCAAAGAAAGCTCACCAAATTCGGCTCTCAGCAGCTGCGCCATCACAGGATCGCGTGTGGCGTCCAAGACAAACACCTTATGCATCCATCCAGGGGCCTCCTGAGTTGAGCATCGTTTCGAGATATTAACGATGACGAACCCATTTTATACTCATTCGAACCATCAGTTGGACTACCAGTAGCATATTGTCAATACCCTCAATTCTACTATATATAATCGCCGGATAGTACAAAGAATCCGCGACTTATTCTATACTGTACGAGACGCTTTGAGAGGACAGACGTGGCAGTCCATCAATACTTCAAATGTTGGAATTACACCTCAGTATGTACATCGGACGTACGTCAACCCAAGGATCATTGAACACTTCAACGACAGAGATAATCATAATATCTTTGATTTGAATTTGCTACTCAGAACCCCTAGAACGACCATGATGCTCATTGAAGACGGCCTGTGATATCAGAACGCAAGGAAAGCCCAAGGAGAGAGACCAAGATCAGAACCAGCACGAGTACTAGCACACCAAATCTGTGCTATCAAACAAGGCCATCGTAGAGAGATAGGGCAGACACGATCGTTTCATCCCTCTTGGAGCCCTCCTTGAACTCGGCCATATCCAAGCTACCATTCTCGTCCTTGTCCATCATGCGGAAGATCTTGCGGACACGCTTCTCTGGCGTATCCTCATCTTCGGGGAGCTTGACCATCGAACCGACCTAGAGTTAAACTTTCAGTATCTAATATTCCTATAACCGTCTGAAACTCGGACAACGCACCATTTTGTATATTGCCTCGACGATCGCTAACATCTCCTCGTAGCTAATTTTGCCGTCTCCGTCGATATCGTACAGCTGAAATGCCCAGTCCAATTTGTCCTCCATCTTCCCTCTGCTGGTGACGCTTAGAGCGCAGATGAATTCCTTGAAATCGATTGTTCCTGATTTGTCCGCATCGAATACATTGAAGACGTAATCCGCAAAGGAGGAAGGATCGCCGAAGGGGAAGAATTGCTTGTATATCTTCTGGAACTCTTCTTTTGTGAGCATGCCCGATGGGCAGTCCTTCAAGAAGCCTATTGGCGCAGGTGGTCAGATTATCGAGACACTCTGGGACCGTTACCATGTTAGATGTACGTACCCTTATACCATTGTTGCAATTCTTTCTTGTCAAAGTGCGTGGCTTTCTGAAGGTCGGCCAATTCTTGTTGCGACAGTTTGCTCTGGCTATGTAAGTTCACAATCAGCTCTTCATTATTCTGAACTATGATATATTCAAAACAACTATGAGTGGCCATTTCGTGCTCCATGGTTCTCACGGCTGCGAAGAGTGCTTTATCTCGGTTTTTCTTATATTGCTCGTATCCATCTTCGTGAGGCTGAGGAACATGCTGATGATGAAGACGGGCAAAGTTGTTCGACTGATTCGGAGATGGATGCGCGAGTAGAGGAACCGACCTATCTGAAGCCATAGAGTTGCTCCGATCCGAGCGAGTATGCGGTTTCCCGTCGTCTTCCATTTCGGTTGTTGTACGAGCTGAGCGTTGTAGATTTGGTGTACGCCAGAAGGCGTCATAGCGGGGAGCATAATGTTTTTATGGCATAAACCTTCGTTTGTCCACGCGCCAACGCGCTTTCCATCCACGTAAAGTTCACCTCATATGATGAAGGCGCGCAATGTGGTGACGGAGAGAACGAGTTTCGGCGGGGTATAAAGCGCGAGGATGATGCGCAACCAGGAGAGTATGAAAAGCATGTGTACTCACGACTTTCCCATCTTGTCTCACAGTCTGCGCTAACACTTTCAAACTATTTGTACACGGTAGAGAGGTTTGTATTAATTTTTTGAGGTGTAGGAACCCAAGTCGTGGAGGGCCTCGAGTAGGTTACTGCGGGAGGGGAGTAAGGTATGGAGGCAGCTTGTGGCTGAAGAGGGGCGAGAGGTTCGAGGCGGTGCAATTCGTTGATTAAGAGGTACTGTACGGCGATCAATAAGGTACTGTAATGTGACAGTGTCGATTACAGAGTAGTCGGCTTTCCGTTTGGTGGGCTGCTGTGAAGGGGTTCTGAGGTATGTGGTGTGAGAAAGAGTCAAGGTCTGAATCGTAGTAGTAGGAAAGAATACCTACCTTATTAGCTATACATGTTCACAGGGCTAATTTTAGGGCTCATAAACTTAATAAGGTACCCAAAAGCAAAGAAAAGCTCCAGGCTACCACAAATTAATGGGCGCTTCTACCCGCGGGAACAGAAGTTCGCTCACCACATCCCTAGAAACTCCATACCAACAAGCCTTTTGGTCAAGCTCGTGCAGCAATTTGGCATACAGTGATTCGAGAGAGTATGAAGGCAAACACTTTATCGCACCTCATTTGTCAGGCACAGTTCTCGCTTCCATTGCAGCCTGCATGCATGTCGCAGTATTTACCGCAGCTGGTTTTCACACCATTAGTTGCATACCAAAATTGATGATCTCTTTAGCAGATTAGAGCCATTTCGAACTACTATCTCGCTGCTGAGAATCGCATGTTAAGAGTTTATTGTCTTGCTTTATGATCTACTACCATCATGAAGTCCTCCTATCTAATTTACAAACGCAAGGCATAACTACTTCATCGAAAAATCCCCATAAGATGAGGAAATTCGTCTGAGATCAAAGAACTATGGTCCATGGACGTTCGACCACTTCAACATGTCCCCGGAGTTCTCACTCATCAACCTGATCCGTCTCGGCCTTCTGCGCTGCCGTACCCTCAATCAACGCCTTCACGTCCCTAATACCAGCCGTATTTCCCTCCTGAATTCTCTTCAACGTCAGCGCCGCAATCAGCGCCGCCCCAACACCGCTACCATCTTCAGCCGGGTTGATCACAATCGGATCCTTCATCCCCTTCTTCCATTCGAAGATCTCGCGTAAAGCTTGTGCACCGCGAGCCTTAAAATGCGGGTATTTATTGAAGACGGTACCGTCGGCGCCGACATGACACTCGGTCCATCCCTTCTTCTTGCAAATAGCGGCGACGCCGCAGGCAGAGAGTCGGGCGGCGCGAGTGCCAATGAGCTCGGCGAGTCGACGACAGAGCTCGAGCTCAGGCTTCGTGGCTGTTATGGAAAGATGTTTTTGAAAGAGGTCTTCGGTCTCGGACAAGTTCTCGAATGGGTCTCTGTAGATAGGGGTCAGTATGCTGCTTGAAGTTCGGAATAGAAGAAATAGAGGCTTGGGGACGACTTACTCCTCAATAGCGGACAGAAATGAAGAGTCGAGGGAATACGGCTTTTGGAGCTTGCCAATGTCTTGGCCTTCGAATATGAGGCACTCCTGAGTCTGATGAAGGTCTACGAGGACTAGACGAAAGATCTCTCCGAGATAGAGACCTGCGACCATCTTTTCGAACGTCTGTTGACCTGGACGGGGTGAATCCTTATCGATGAGGATGTCGTATTGAGTCCTGGGGAGAACCTTGTGCTGATTGTCGAAAGCACCCCATTCGCAATTGATAGCCATTGGCGTATCAGGATCCAACTTCATATGCGCAAGCTTGGGGATGCTACCGCAATTTTCCATATATGCTGCATTGCAACCAGTTCCGAAGATGCATCCAATCTTTGTCTTTTCGTCCGTATACGCGGATGCGATTAAAGTTCCGGTCGTGTCGTTGATAAGAGCAGCAAGCTTGATCGGTAGACCCTAATCACCCCAAATTAGCAAAGTATTCCGTACCTTCGGGACAACAATCATACTCTCTCTTGTAGCGCCGCCTCGAAAGGAGGAACGACATCCGTACCCTCAACGCCTTTGATATCAAAACCCTTGGTCCACCTCTGGAGAACACCGTGGTCGATGTACTCCTGCGTTGCCGGATACGAAAACGTAAATCCTAGAGGAAGTGTCTCCAGGTCCTGCTCGTCCTCATGATGATACTCCACGAACTGGTGGATACAATCCGCGATGTACCCCCATAGTTCTTCGCCAGTGCCGGTCTTGAGATCCTCCGGCATGCGGTATTTGGATTGAATGATTTGGAACTCCCCCTTTTCCTCGGGCAACGAAACTTCGCATACTCGAAGGTTGGTTCCGCCCATGTCTAAAGCAAGGTATGTCCCCTTTTCGTAGCCTGTAGGAAATCCCATGCACCAAGTAGGGTTCATAGGCTTGAATGGTTAGTGTGAAATTATATAGATGTCGTACACTAGAAGACTCACGATGTCTCCACCCTCGACAGTCAGACCTTTGGTGAGTTCTCCAACGAAATGGTCTGTGATTTCCTTCAGTTTGTCTGTCTTCACCATGAAGATTTCTTCTAGTCGCTCAATTTGTTTAAGAAGGTCCTTTGGGACATCGGATAAAGATCCTAAATTATTTAGTATTCTGCGCTTTTTGTGTGGGAATCGTAGAACTAACCCCTGCGGGATGGTGGTTTCTTTCCAAACGGCATAGTTTGAGTTAACTTATGATCCGCGTAGCTAATATCTGTCTGAGTTGCCTTGTCTACTTTCGACTCTTCCTCTTCTCTTTGTTGCCTGTAGCAAGAGTATAAGTTTTGGAAGAGGGTTGGGATACAAGGCGATGTCAGCCTTTAAGGTCCTTGTGAGTTTCTCGGAAGACCGTGAAATATCGTGCTTCTCCGGAAAGTTCGTCAGATGGTAGGCAGGCCTTGCCGCCGCTGATGGACCAAGCGCGAATTGAGATATTTCAGTGTCAATTGAAAGTCAGGGGTATCGAAATGTCGCGGAGGAGTTCAGCGCTAGGCGACGTGTTTGAAGTAGAAGTTCTTTTAGTGGATGACAACAGATTACCAAAGCTGTTGGCGTAATCCGTTGATCGTTGAAGCTTCCTTTCCCCACACCGGAAGAAACAAAAATAGTTGAGTCAAGATCTCTGAGATTATTGGGAGCAATTGATATATTTTAACTATGCAGTGTACTGTATAGGGTGGGTGGACGTGAGTCCAGATGGGTATAGAGCGAACTTACCTTTCGAGTGGATCTAAGCGGTCGTGAAGTACCCACATCACCATATTTGGATCCATTTCTGCTGGAGCTGTTCTTGCTATTCAATCGGAACTTTTTGGTTGTTGAGATGGTTCGGAGATGCCCCGCGCGTCCACATAATAAGGTAATCCCCCACCACCCCACACTTGCCGGATCAACAAATCTCCGAGAGTTAAGTAAAGCTTCACCCCCGGCGCCCCGCCAAACCGTCTCCCTTACCTTAATTCACTTCCTTATTCTCCACTACTCAAGACAGTTATCTCGGTTCTACATTCATGCTTACCTTAATGCTACATATTGTTTTGAAGCAGCCCGGGAGCTAGATCGACAAGGATTCGGCACGTGTAGTAGTTATAGTCCTACCTATAGATACCAGAAGTTTACCTTTTAGTGCAAGACCGTATGTACTTCACGTCTCCATTAACTAACAGATGCTTTCATGCCATATTGAGCATGTAGGACGAAGGTTTCGCCTAAATTCGTCCGAGATGTTCTGTGAACAAAATCATAAGGAGAATTCTTATATATACACCCTGGTGTATCCTCGGCGTAAGCCTAATTTAACGGCCCTTCAAATCCTATTTCTAGCTTTCTTGATGGGATCTCTAGAAGTGATAGGAACCCCTTACACGGGAATAATATGCCTCTAATAATGGCACACGAGCACGGTTTTATGTCTTCAATTGACATCAACCCATTCATAAAGAAAAGGTGCTTCAGTCTATCGGCTAGCAGCTTGATATCAACCTTTTGACGGGTACCGTGTACAGTCTCATCACGTGCTCGGTAACAATGAGTCAAGTCGGTCAACTGAATTCCGTACAGAGCGAGCAAGGAAGTGGAGCTGATGCCGTATATGCTCCATCACTCTCGTCTTGTACTGTACTTGTAATGAACCAGTTCTGCGGGTTTCCGAGGTAGAACTAGCTTAAGCCCCGCCGTCTACGACATGCAGAGTAATAAGTACCTAGCATGCGAATTGTAAGAGCGACTATTACATTTTCTAACTTTGTAGGTTGTTATTCTACATCGGGTCTCCTCTCGGGTTAGCTGGCGTCGGCGGTTCGCAGATGCCGACGTTGATCTCGTAACTTGTTTCGTGAATTACCATCTATGGCATCCCGGATATTGATTAAGATCGGACATTCAGGTACAAAAAGTAGTGAAGTTGTAGTGAGTGCGGATATAAATACTGTAGATTCGGCCATGACACACATACGTCAATCATTCTGTAAAATTCTTGAAATTTTGTTTCCTCCCTAAACAGTTCCCCTGATTCAAACTTGTAATATCGCAAATATGGCCGCTCCAAACGGTGAATTCTTCATTCAAAAGAACATTAAGAAGACTGCTGCCCATCATGAGTCCTTCAAGCAGCTTTGGGAGACGAAGTGGAGAATGCCCGTAGGTGAATCGAGCAGAGTAATGGAAACTACTCCCTGATGCGTTCATAGGCCACAATGGGTGTTTACCCCTTCATGTTCGGTACAGCAAAGGATTTCGAACCTATTGTGGAAGAGATGGAAAGGGTATAACTCCAATGAGACCCTCCAAGGCAGCACTTATTAGATCTAACTCAACCCATAGGTCGATATGCGAGAACCTTACGACTGGGATGCATATGCTGAAATGTTCAGACCTCAGGCTCAAAAGCTAGCTCGAATTGCGGAGGAGGCAGAAGCAGCGGGTGAGACTGAGAAAGCGTCGGAATATTACGGGTAGGATACCTCGCGCTGGGTGAATCTACCTTTTCTGAGATTTGTTAGACGGTCGTCAGCCGTATGGAGGATCTCGCGTTTCCCAGCTCCAAGGTCACCAAAACAGAAGCACGCATGGGAAATGAGCAAGAAATATTCCCTAAAGGGTCTGAGGTAGAGACACTCCCATGGAAACAGTTGGAATCCTGCTCATAGTTACTACAGCCTAAGAGAATATCCAATACAGGAAATCCTGGTTCCTCACACACATAAGGAAGAGGGCGAGGGTGATGTAATCCCAATCTACTATCAACTCCCGTCCGAAGCCTCTAAGGAGAGCCCGGTCCCCGTTGTGATAATCTTCACTGGTCTTGACGGGTACAGAACTGAGCTGGCAGTGTGGCAGGAGGGATGGAGGAGAAATAATGTCGGGACAGTTGTGGTAGAGATTCCCGGAACTGGAGACTCACCAGCTGCGGCAAACGACCCCCTGAGTCCAGATCGGTTATGGTCAAGTTTGTTGGATTGGTTAGATGCGCAGGAGGGCGTCGATAACAAGAAGTTGTGCGTCTGGGCCTTCTCAACAGGTGGATACTATGCCATAAGACTAGCACATACGCATCCAGACCGTCTAGCAGGTGTCGTAGCGTTAGGGGGTGGTACACACCATATGTTTGATCGGGCCTGGTTGGACGAAGTGAACCATCTTGAGTACCCATTTGAGTGAGTAGCTCTCTTGTTACGGACGATTGTATTAGTTTGCTAACTGTTCTTCCATTAGTCTTGCAAATACGCTGGCTTACAAATGGGGTTACGGTGACGACGTGGAGAAGTTTAAGCAAGAGGCGTCGGACAAGTTCTCTCTACTCAAAGATGGAACGCTCGATAAGCATGTCTGCGCCAGACTTCTGCTCGTCAACGGTACTGAGGACGAAATTTTCCCCATAGACGACTATTATCTTGCTCTACAACACGGCGCGCCGAAAGAAGCAAGGTAAGAATTAAGCGTGAATTCCTTGATCTAGATCATGTTAACACAGTTGCAGGTTCGTGCCTGGGATAAAACATATGGGAGAACCAGAATCGTTTTTCATTATCTTGAAGTGGATCTACAAACTCTTCGGTATCGAGGCCAATCCGGGAGCTCAGATGTCTACCATGCCGTTCAGACCCAAATACTAAGGTGCTACATTAGGAGACTGTATGAGTAACTACCGATAAGTTCGGCGAAAATGAGTATCACTGTTTGTTACGTAATCAGCATTAGGATATCTAGTGTATGACAATGAATCTTATAATGATATCAATATTTAAGGGAAGAATCTCACTCTGTACTCCATCGAAGCTGTAGATAATGCTAGGGAATACTGATAGGAGATTTTTTATTGATGTCCATTTATTACCGAGCCTACCAAATATCCTACAATAATCACTCCAGAATTAGAGCTTTCGGGGATTTTAGTCCTATATCTAGCACATGTCTTCCGGATATCATATATACAGGGCATAATTGCAATCGTTCAACATAAGGTGTAGAGACTTGAAAAAAGAGTGTCCTTGCAACTGATGTCTACTGTGGTAGCCGGCATAAGTTTCGATAGTACGATGCCACCAAGCTTTTGTACATACTAACCATATTCATAGAATTATTTCTTACTCAGCGTCTTATTTAGTATCCTATTCACTCCTCGCGTCCGCGTGTTATTACCTTAGTGTTGTATATCTATCTATATCTGAAGTACTGAATATGCCTCCCTCAACGCCTCCACGACGCCATCATCTTACTCGCGATCAACGAATCCAAGTCCAAACATTACGAGGAATTGGCCTTACATATGAAGCAATTGTCAAGCATCTTGGATTCTCATACCAGCAAGATCAGCGAGCAGGTCAAGCCGAGCAAGTCACACCAAAGAAGCGTAGCGGGCGCCCACCACAGTTATCACAAGAGCAGGTTGAAGAATTGATTGCGTATATACGTCAATCACGAGAGACACGTCGTATGAGCTATCAGAGACTCGCAACTGAGATATTTGCACACTGGGGTGTTGGTGAATATGCAATCCGATCCTCATTACGTCGCGCTGGATATCGAAGGTACGTTGCCTTAGCCAAATCTCCATTAACTGAGGCTAATCGTTTGAAGAGATTAGCCTGGGCAGAGGAGCATGTGGAGTGGACATACAACCAGTGGTGCACAATACTTTGGAGTGACGAGACCTGGGTCAATGGTACAAGGCATCGAAAGACTTGGGTTACAAGACAACAAGGTGAAGAGCTAGAAGATACATGTCTGGTTACAAAGAGACGTTGTAACCGTGGCTGGATGTTTCGGGCATCATTCAACGGTACAACAAAAGGGCCATGTCTCTTTTGCGAGAAGGAATGGGGCAGTATCAATCAAGATACATACTGCAATCGTATCGTACCGATTGTACATGGGTGGATAATGATGAATTCAGGTTTAATCTTTATACAAGATAATGCTCCTGGGCATGCAGCGGTAGCGACGATTCAAGAGCTACAAGAACGTGGTATCAACACCATGACATGGCCTCCATTCTCACCAGATCTCAATCCTATTGAGACAGTATGGAACTGGATGAAGGACTACATACAGCATAAGTATGGGGCTCTTGACAATCCAACATACGATACATTACGTACTATCGTGAAGGAAGCATGGGAGGTAATTACAACTGAGCAGCTTCATGAACTGATTGAGAATATACAACAACGCTGTAAGGGCGTCGTTACAGCAGAAGGCAGATTCACAAAGTGGTAGGATTAGATAATCAAAAATATATTTACATTACAACCTTATTTTGTGGCTTGGCGGCGCGTACTATCGAAACTTATGCCGGCTACCACAGTAGGTTTCCCCTTTCTCGCTTACAGTATCGCATCGGTACCTGTGACGTCGGTTGTAGCTGCCTCGTGGGTAATCGGGGATAAACGCGACGTGATAAGAGTTCAATTCTTAGATCTTCCAACACTTATTGGCATCCATATTTCGTATACATTGTTGGACTGCTCTTTCTGTCCTCAGTCGTCCTGTAAACATCCCTAAGCGTTGATAGTCAGCTTCAACTGGGATCTTCCAGGTTGTCTATATCGTGTCCTACAGCAGTGTTCTGTTACGAGTGTTTTTTTTTGTCACAGCAGCAGGTTTCACGGATTATACAAAAGAACAGGCGTCGAATCCGTGACGTTTTACCGACGAGGAAATGAATAACCTTATCTTCTACGCAGTTCACAAATCCTCTACTTCCAAAACATCTTCTCTATCGCTCCAGGCGCACGATCATCCACGTCAGACCTTTTATCTGTACCTTCACGGATAGGGCCGTCCGATGTACTTCTCAGTTCGCTAATCAGGGGCCCGAGAGGAGTGCTTCCGATCCCAAAGGAGAATCCGAAGTTAAAGCCAGAGTCAATCCCTGGGAGAACCGGCATCTCTAATACGGACTCAAGGGTCGTTGACTTTGTCTCTCTCTTCTCACTCCTGCTTTCACCAGCGATGACATCCCGTAATCCGGGGGGGATAAACGGAGCCAGACCGGCGAGAATGTCACCTTCTGATTTGTCTTTTCCTTTCGTTTCCGCTTTGGTCTCCGTTGATGTAAGGTCGACATCTTCCATCTCAATGTCTTCTCCTTCAGGCTCTTCAATTACCGGATGCACAGCCAATGGGCTCGTAACTTTCACACTCTTCCTCCTACTTGCACTTGCCAAGAATCCAGTCCAGAATTTCTCTTTCTCTTCCACTTTCTCTTCCACTTTCTCTTCCACTTTCTCTTCCACTTTCTCTTCCACTTTCTCTTCCACTTTCTCTTCGATCCTTTTGCCTTTCACTTTCTCTTCTACTTTGTTCTCGCCTAGGATACCCACAAATGTCGTCTGCGGTCGTGATTCTTCCTTCTTATGTTCCCTTTTCGCATCAGATTTCGTTGATGTCTGTACTCCATACTGCGATCCCCAACGACACTCACTGGGATAGTCACACCGACCCCAGCAGTCCTTTCCTTTAGCAAACCTCGTGTCGAATACTTCAGCCCTTGATGCACCCTTTCTCACCATGGAGACGGAAGACTGGTATTCAAGTTCCTCTCTACGCCAGTCACCCCAAGCTTTCCAACCAGCATAGTCGAACTCGCTAGCACATGCTTTATGCTTCTTCGTTCGACGTCGTTTACTTTTTCGCCAAGACTTAACCGTAGTCTGACCTGCGCAGAAATAGTGGCCATCGTCTAGACAGCGTCGGGTGACCCCAAGGCTGTACGAGGAATGGCACTGGTGGCATTGCCAAAGCCAGCGGAGTGGTATAGCCGGAGGCGGATTACCAGAAGCGGAGAGAGGAGAGAAGGTGGACTCTTTACGACTAAAGATTGACTTTGTTTTACGTGCCGGGGGCGAAGGAGACGGTGTGAGTGGGTATCGTGGTGAAAATGGAGAGGGAGGGATCGAAAGGTGGGACGGTTTGAAGGGAGTAACGGGTATTGTGAGTGAAACCATTGTGATATGTCTTGCAGAATTTACATTGGTAGGAGAGTCGAAATCGGGTAATTGAGAAGACTAGCTTCAGTAAGTTCACATTGACTCTGACAAGATTGACTTTCTTGGGTTGAGTAGGGAGCGATCTTCCTCCATGTAAATGTTGGAGTATTTGGTTGCTAGTTTGTCTCATTCAAGATTGTTTATAATCCATGTTTGTAGGACAAAGACTTTTCCTCCACATTTCATTTCGCACGTGGTACTATTTTCATTTCAGTTTTTTGTTCCTTATCCAAGTGCTTTGTCGTCTCCACGCCTCATCTCTAAATCCGTCTGCATTGTATTTGTAATTCATATTCTTACACCATTTGTGCTTCCCCTGATTTTCATAGAGATAATCTCCATTATTCATCAATAAACCTTGGTGACTAATATTATACAAGAGTCCTCTAGATCTCTAAATAGCTGATAACTTTAAGATCCCATATGGCCTTCTTTCTTACTCAATTTGATATGAGAATGGCATATAGAAAAAGGAGGAATCAGTGCAATAAACGTCGATCAACAACTGCTCCAGTGGTATTAACACGGCTGCGTTGAGAAAACAAAGATTGGAATTATCATAAAGATCGACAATTGAGAAGAGACCTTCATTGATAAACAAAGCTAACTCTAACTCTTTGACCTCAAGCTCAGGAAGATGAAGCGAAAATCACATTCGATATCTTGGGACTATTCATGCACACTCCACCAATGACGTCCGAGACACTGCCCTGGAATCTGCACGCGGTTTCCTGCAGGATAAAACCACAAACCCATATCCACCCGTAAAACCCCCTACCGAAACAAAGGGATCACGGGATTTCGTGTCAAAGAACTTTAAGTACTGTATGCAAGTAGAAGCTATGACAACCCTGCCTTACAGTAACCCTTCTCAGTTCCTCCACCCACGCCCAACCGCCCATAGAGCAGATCTCCCTCACATGCCAGCCGTTCCCTCCGCGGCCCCTCCCAGCGAGCGTATAATAGCCTCTAACGCTATCGTCACGATCGTCGACCCTCGCTTCCTTCACTTCCTGCCTGTGATTCCTTAATAAGGAGTGGACCAATTGTATGCGTTAGATGAACTGCTTCTTATCAAACCCTACAAGTCTGCCCCATCTGGAATTACGATTCTAGATTTCAATGGTCGAAGTATCAGAGTGTCGGATTGTCGATCGCAGTTGCAGGTATTGACATCACGATCTCCCCCAGTATGTAGTAGTTATCTGAGTACATACAGGTATCTACCGTTTTAAGTGCGCACCCCTTCGCCCTATCAATTGATCGCCATCATCCAAGATGTTGAAGCTGACAATCACTTACAATTTTCATAAGCACGACAAGTAATCCTTCCAATACCCACTATAATATGTATGTCTTCAAAGTGGGAACTACAAAGTAACTACAAATGGACTCATCGACGCCATCTCAGCCTTGGCAGATAAGAAGCAACAGAAACGCTAGAGTTCGCCCGCGTTAGCAGGGTCTTGGCAAGATGGGGTGGCAGGTGTGGAGATTTGGAGTATTTTTATCACGATGTGGAGATTGCCGTATTGGATGAGAATTGGGGCAGGTGGCCGTGCCACTTTTTTGCTGGGTGGAAAGGGGTAGGCTTTTAGGAGGAGAGGTCTGAGTTTGCATGGTGAGATTGCTGGGAAAAACGTATGTCTTGGTTCATTATAAACTCTCGACGTGGATTAAAATGGTTCTGCGGGGCACGGTGTACTGTACAGACGTATCTCGAATAAGGAAAAAGAGGGTGGTAATGTCGCGTGAGGGCGTTCAACCGTCGGACATGTCAATGGGGGCAAATAGTTATCGCTTCAAATGCTCATCAAACGTATTTGCAGTAAAAGGAGACAACGAGAGTGAGAATGATGGGAAAAAATGGTAGTTTATACACAAAGATATTGCAATTTGCAAAAGCCCGGGATGAAGAATTGTGGTATCGAGAGAAAGAATTACAAAAGGCTCGCTAAGAAAGCACTCCCTCACAGACAAACAAAAAAACGATTAATTCGCCGTAATGGGAATCCAAAGCTGCCCCCCTTTTATAAACCTATTGATGATCGACCTTCTCCGCCGCGACACCGTGACGGTCGCCGCCGACACCGGTGTGCTCGTGGCCGCTGTCTTCGCTGGGCTCCTTGCCCTCGAGCATCTGGCTGTGTTGGGGGATGCCGTGGCGCTCGCCCTGGGGAACGTTGTGTTCGGTTGATGAGGGCTCGGCCTTGGCGGGTGTCCAGGCGAGGTAGTCGCGACGGACCTCGACGTAGTCGTATGCGAATTCGCCAAGTTGATCATCGTCAGTACCGAGGAGCTCGGCCTCTTCAGAAACGCGGAGGTGAAGGCCTGGAATCTTGTCGATGGCGAAGGCGATGAGGGCGGAGACGACGAATGCGTAGGCGGTGGCGGCGATGATATAGGCAAATTGTATGTAGAGTTGCTTCCAGTTGTGCTGGATCCAGCCACCGGAGTAAAGACCGGTATTGACACCGTCAAGACCGATGATGTAGTCGGCGGTGAAGATACCGTTGAACAGAAGACCAACCATTCCAGCGACACCGTGCTCAGCGAACACGTCCATGGAGTCATCAATTCTGATCCAGAACTTGACTGTAGAAAAGTTAGCAGATCATCGCGTAATGATGAGTGCGGTTGAAAACGTACTCTTGGTTGCAAAATTGGCAACAACACCAGTGGTGATACCGAGAATAACACTACCCCAGGGAGTAAGGTAACCGGAAGCGGGAGTAGCAGCAACAAGTCCGGAGATGGTACCAGAGCACCAACCGACCATGGACCACTTTCTTGCGAGCCTCCAATCGAGAACAACCCAAGTCATCGCTGCGAACATAGCAGTCAAGTTGGAATTCCAGCAAGCCATAACAGCGCGGAGATTGGCGCCGAAGGAGGATCCACCATTGAAGCCCAACCAGCCGAACCAGAGGAAAACGGTTCCAAGAGTGATAAGGGAGACATTGTGAGGACGGAAGTTGAGCATCATCTTCTCCTGACGTCTTCCAAGCACCATTGAGTAGGCAAGAGCGCTCAAACCGGAACCGATCTCGACAGGCCCACCACCAGCATAGTCGAGGACACCCCAGGTATAACCCCAACCATTGACATTCCAGGGCCAGCAAGCAAGTGGACAGTAGACAATTGTAGCCCAAATGAAGATGAAGATCATTGCTGGAATCACACGGCCGCGCTCAGCGACGGCTCCCATAATGATAGCAGCTGTGACGGCGCAGAATTGCATCTGTAAGGTATTTTAGATCAAAATCTGGGTAATACTTCATTTTTTTTTTTTTTGGGGGGGGGGGGGGGGGGGGGGATAATTCTTACCTGGTAGAAGGCATATAGAAGGTCAGGAATGAGAGGACTACCCGGGCTTGGCGCACCGAGAGTCTTCATGAGACCAAACTTCTGAAGATCACCGATAAAACCGTTCGTAGCATACTGGCTGAAAGCCAATGAATAACCCCAGAAATACCATTGGAACGTAATTACAGAGTAGGACATCAAGCAAGCCCAGATCATCGTAAGCGCGGACTTTCTGCGGGCAAGACCAGAGTAGAGGAATCCTAGACCGGGTACCATGACCAACACCATGGCTGATGCCACAATGATGTAGGCCTGATCTCCAGATTGGAACCATTGATTCAAGTTTTCGGCATCTGAGAGGAAATGTCAGTAATTCATGGTTCACGGGGTTCATGCTTTGACTGTGAGAAGCTATTTCCTGTTGCTGTTGTTTGCTGCTACTCGCCGCTTTCGGGAATTTGGCGGAAGAAAGACAGCAGAGCAGACAGTATGATAAAGCTCTAGAGAGGACAAATACTTACTGGAATCACCACCAAGGTCCGCATCGGTACCATTGAAGGCGGTGGGAGGTCCAACCCAAGAGTAGGACATATTGAAGAATTACTCGTCGGCACGAGCTGTTTAGTAAGTGCTCGTGTGTATTAAACAAAAAGCTAAGGTAAAGGGAAGAAATGGTCCGCCTGGGAGTGGAATGCTGTATTCAAAGGAGTGGGCGAGAGAGGGGCACCACCAATTCAAATATAAACTGGTGAGCAAAAAAAGGTGCGATAATCTCTCGATGATCACTCTCTTCAGAAATACGCAGGTAGGGGTACGGGGATGGGATTTTTAAAGGCTCTTTTGGCTCTTTGCTTTCCACGGCTTCCACGACGTCAAGGCCAGACCCCAAACAACCTCCGAGCATAAACTCTGCTTATCTCCCCCTGCTCGACAAATGATCCAGCCAGTCGGGGCAAAATAGACGAGTCGGCCAGGTCAACTCGTTCCATCAAAGTCGTGGGGTCGCGGCGTGGCGCATCAGACTTTCAAACCCATCGTAACTGTACAGTGCGGTACCAACAGTCGAGCACCAGTTTGGGTAGAGTTGGTGCGCCTTGCTTTTTTGGGCACATCCAACCTCGTTACTGTACAGTAACTTCCAATCTCTTCTCGAATGATCGTACGCTCTCTGCTCTGTTACACTTGTATCATGCAGCCAAACCCGGTGCTTGGTATTTTCCGTCATTTCAATCATCCAATTCGATGAGAGTTCAGTCCACTTTTTCCCTTATCAGACCCTTGAAGAAAACGAGCCGGAATACTGAAAGGAGATAAACGAAGCACATATATGCACTACAAATACCGTCACTCTCCATGACGATGCGGTATCTGTGCTACACCCTTCCTTCGTTCCACAATAATAAAGGTACTGCGAATAGTACATCTTAAGAAACTGTATAATACGGTATTATGGCTAAAGTTGATGTTATTTTCGCAGTAGGAGTTTGATATGCTCCTTTGGATGAGACGCGCTATAGTAGCACTTGGCACGGGATGCCGTTGGCCGTCGTTTTCCTTATCTTTCGCCTTTTTCTCTTTGTTCACGTCCTTACGCAAAACACTCCCGCAACCCATTAGTCTCGGATCCGCTTATTGGTCGGATCCCAATAGTCCTCCTTTTCAGCCGAATCTCGCATCCTTCCATCTCGACTCCTAGCAAAGCGAGCGGCAAACTGTATAAATTCAATTACTTTGGATCGCATGCCAAGCGAGAGCTTGTAGATGAACTGTTAGTATCAAGCCCCTTATTGGCCATATCGGGATGTCAAAAGATAAGGGCTTAAAGTCTCTTTGTTGTTACTCTTGGCTGACAAGTTCCTTCGTGAAGATGGAATGAACAATCTCGCTTTCCTACACGAATCACATCCCCGAGTTCTAAAAGAGAGAGATGGTTCAAGATCTGGCAAGGAAGCTTGTACAGCTTCCATTATGCTTTGTTTCGACCGATTCTCCACACTCTGTGAAACTCTTCCGAAGCGTTTAGAAATATGGTGACAAGAACCTCTGTGTCCGCATGTGCTGCTGTTCTATATTCGGTAGAGTATGCTTTCCCTTAAAGAGCTCCACGTTGTCTCCCGTGTTACGGCGCGGAGGCTGAAATTTTTGGTGGGAAATCCATGAGGTCGGTTGAAGGTTGAGATATTTTCTCAGCCCACCATACCGGCCCGTCTTTTTCAGGGACAAACATGATGGAGCTCGTGAACAAGTACAGTACTGTAGATAAACAAGCCACTCACCAGTCACACCACCTGTCAGCCCTGAATTCTCGCATTCTTTAAAGAAATAGGGATACGAATTCGAAGCCTCCCTTCGTGGGGTTCAGGTCGCCCACCAAAATATTCAAACGCCCTCTGCTGCAAGTAATCCTCCCGTCGGATCCCCCAGATTTGGATTCCCTGAGGCCTGAATGGTTGCGTAACTTTAAGAGAGATCTCCCGTACCGAGAAATGGGAGTGGGATCCCGCTGGGTGAGCTGTTAAATCACGTCGAATCTTGGAATGTTCCACGCGCTCCTTCAGCACGTCCGAATCAGGTTCGCGTTTGTGCTGTGGGAGAACAGAGCGTCGGGCTCCTCTATTTTCTCACCTCCACGACGACCCTGAATTTTTGAGCGGGGGTCTGCCGGATTACGGCCTTCTTCTGTGAAGATGTTTTTCATAAAGAGTGGGATTCTTAAATCTCACAAAGGTCAAATAGTCAAATAGTCAAATTAGGGCTCCCGTCCTTATGTGGTGGTTTGGGTGGATTGTGTGGTTTCAGCCCTTTTCAGCAGCAGCCATCCACGCTCAAGGCTCATCTTCTTCCACACGGCTTTCCCACCCCCGCCGGAACGTCCACGATTTCAACTCTCCGATATTCGGGAGCGGCGGGAGCTCTGACTAAGCCTCGGAAACTGCCCTATCTTGAAGGAAAGTCTCGACTTCTTCTTTAATCGCATCACGGCACCCTTAAAGAGGAACAGAAAGCGAGACTCGACCGAATGTCATGTAGTTCCATCGAACAGCTCCTGACTTTTCAAGTCCGTAAGACCTCCAATCACTCCGAACTATTCCTACATTTTCCGAGATAGAACGCTACGAATGAAAACCGTTGAGTTACCTGTCTGGCTCCGACTTTACAGTAGAAGCCGGTTCCGCCGAGCCGGGCTCGAGAAATAATTACTGTAAAGGCATACAGTAGCGAGCGGGTAGATATCAGTTAGCAGTCAAACTATTTCAAATCCCCAAGTCACCACTCACTAGAAATATTCCGCGGATGCACTAATACAAAGTTAGCTTGGACCCTTGCATATGCGTAAAGCTCTCGAGAACGTCACCTGCAAGGAGCGGTATTCAAATTTTCAACCTCAGAAGAGCTAACAAGTTTGCTTGCACCGTTTGATGATTATAGATCGATCCATTGAGATCTGAGAAACACCGGCCGGTTTGAGTACCTTACAGAAACACTGCACAACTTAGAGAGAAAGACAAAATACCGCCTCCGATATGTGCAATGGGGAACTCATCAAGACACATGCTGCACTGTTCCTACATATGTCTCAAGCGTACAGCATCGAGTTTACGTTTTGGTACGACAAGGAACCGGTATACAACTCATCTATCCAAAGTCGTACCTCGAATCCCTTTCACCGACTTCCACAGCCGCATGCACCTTTACCCTTACGATTGCGCTGTGTAACTTTCACTATGTCTCGCGATAAATGAAACGTAAACTGTTTTCTAGGTTTCACCCTATCGAAGCGCGAAGTGTTATACCTACTTTGCTGAGAGCAAGAGCGGTCAGTAAGGAAATTCGATATCGCTTTCACGTCAATTTACCAGTGGAAACGCATCCTACCACAGTAAGGTCTGATAATAAAATTAAGCCCAACTGGAAAAGTTGCGAGGAGCTAGGGGTCGTAAGCCGTTATCAATACTTGGTTCTAATAATCAAGGAGAGTAGTCCTCCTGTAAGTGCTTATGTCAATGGCGAGCACCACAACTTTTGTCACTGAATACCATCTGCAAACAGATCATGCTCTAGTTTCGTCTACACCGTCACAAATGAAAATCTGATCTTCAATGTTAAATTGTCACAACTTTCATACCGACTTCCCAATCAGCTACTGTATTTGATGACTACTCGTGTCATTACTTTATTTTCTCGTTGCCATCCATGGTTCCGCTCTCTGCAAATGTCTATCTCTCTGATGGTTGAGAATCCTTCTTGCCTTTTGTCGATTTTCTTTCCCTATTTACTTGACGTTTACGCCTAGTAAGAATGGGGTACCAGCTTCGGTTGTATTCGAATCTGTTAGGTCTTAGGGCTTAATTATAAATAAGATCGCAGACTATTCTGTATTTGATCCTGAGCCCGAGGATAGTGTAGGGTATTTATTGTAGCGTGGCTGTTTATGTGACCTTCAGTCTGCTTTCCATCCATTCAAGCGTTGTGTTCATCGGGAGGAAAAAAAATGAGAATTGTTAATATCAGGGTCGACCACACTTTGCCCCCAAGTTGGGGCCATCACCGGACGTAACGTTACGATACAAACATCTCGAGTCTTTCCACATATCCAGCGCATCATCAGCGCGGATTCACCCCCCGATAGAGTGCAATTTCACCAAATTCTCAACAACCATAGACGTTGAAGAGAGATGGAAGCGCGATTTACATAGTCTTAGCAGATATGAAGGCCTCGTGATCACATGTGGTCCCAAAGGGAAGCAAATACCGAAGTCAAATCGGTCTTGACTCACCATATCATTTCCAATTACTGTTGTCCAGCCTCGAGAGAGATTTCCGCTGCAAGTCTAGGCCTCGCATTCCCCTACGCCATCTTTAGAGGCACCACCGGTAAGGCTCTAGGGGATAGACATATGTACGATAATCCGGTAGCTACCTCGACAATACTTGACAATATCGGGATACTATAGGAACTTAAAGGCAACTTCTGATAATAGATTCCTTAATCAGCCCCTCGGTCTACATAGATTAGTAGCTTCGCTTTTGATTGCACGGAGTGGACATACCGGCGAGGCCGGTCAACGATCCTCTTCCGGTCAATATCAACACATGTTCAAATAATACCAGCGGTCAAGCGATGTTTATCGGTCAATATTTCTCAACTTTTACGGCTAACCCTCCTAGGGTATCAAATTATTTCTATGCTGTACTGATTTGTAGTTTTACAATACATACAAGGCATACAAGTCCCGAATATCCACTCACCAGCTTAAGTTAGCATAGACCATGCATTCATACGAATGGGCGCTGCTTGTACAGTGGGGTCCGATTTCTGCTAAAAACCAACCGTTTGGAATACCACGAATGCCTAGGCAAGGGAGTGAATACATACCAGTGTTCATAATACCCAATATCTTGTTTCGATTATGTTTGTGCTGCAGGATAGCTACCGCAGTAGTCGATAGCTATCCTCGCTCATGCAGGCGTTTTTCCTATTTACATATACTCCGTAGCGTCTTTCTATTCGTCCTTATGCAACTGGCAGGGCAAGCTTTGGAAAAGTACCAATTTAAGGTGGGGGCGGGGAGGATATGCATGCTATGTCATTCTGCAAGAGGACGATGAAATGATTCCAACGCGACCCCCACAATTGACTCACATTCAATTCTTCATAATTATCTTCTTTGCACATACAATTATAGCATTTCTAAGAATCTACGAAGGAGTCTTGTCTCATGATTTAAAACAACAAGCTTGTCCATCAGTTTGAGACCATCTTGCGTCCGGCATCTTCCCTTTGGAAAATATCCACATATCTCGAGTTTTGAGAAGGCGATCGATTATGGCTACCAGGAGTCAGCGTGGGATACGCATTGCGATTGATGTGAGTCAAAAGCACCCTTCTACTCCCTAATACTAAAAGGTATCACAGAGGGGTGGTACATTTACCGATTGTGTCGGGAACCCAGGTACAGGGAAAATGGAAGATGATGTTATTATAAAACTTCTTTCAGAGGATCCCTCGAACTATGAAGATGCGCCCCTCGAAGGGATTCGTCGGCTCCTTTCTAAATTTACGGGCAAGGAAATACCTCGCGGCGAAGCATTGGATACCTCCAAGATTGAAAGTATAAGGATGGGTACAACAGTCGCAACCAATGCCTTACTAGAAAGAAAAGGAGAAGAAATTGTAATGGTCGTCACCAAGGGATTTAAGGACTGCCTAGAGATAGGCAACCAATCTCGACCAAACATCTTCGACCTTGCGATCAAAAAGCCGGATGTTCTGTACGAAAAGGTTATCGAGGTAGACGAGCGCGTCACATTGGAGGATTATGCGGAAGATCCATACAGGAATGAAACGGAAGCAGAGTCTTATGAGTCAGCGGGACAAGATACAGAACTTGTAAGAGGCCTATCAGGAGAGACAGTTCGTATATTACGGAGACCTTCAGAAGATACCATCAGATCGCAACTTAAGAAAGTCTATGATGAAGGCATCAGGAGCATTGCGGTATGTCTCATGCATGGTTATACCTATCCAGCACACGAAGCCCTGGTGGGCAAACTGGCCAAGGACATTGGATTCTCACATGTGAGCTTAAGCCATGAGTTGATGCCAATGATCAAACTGGTCCCAAGAGCAACCTCAGCATGTGCAGATGCTTATTTAACCCCTGCTATAAAGAAGTACATCTCTGGTTTCGAAGCAGGTTTCGAAGGAGGACTAGGTTCGGAAAGTGTCAAGCGTCAAGGAGAAGAGAAAGGCGCAAGGTGCGAATTCATGCAATCCGACGGCGGTTTGGTGGATGTGGACAAGTTCTCCGGTCTTCGAGCTATCCTATCGGGACCTGCTGGTGGTGTCGTAGGATATGCGTTAACTTCGTACGATTCGGAAACCAAAATACCAGTCATTGGCTTCGATATGGGCGGTACCAGTACAGATGTCAGCAGATACGGATCCGGAAGATACGACCATGTCTTCGAAACGACAACTGCTGGCGTCACAATTCAATCTCCCCAACTGGACATCAACACAGTCGCGGCTGGTGGTGGCTCACGTCTCTTCTTCAAGAACGGTTTATTTGTTGTTGGACCCGAATCTGCTGGTGCTCATCCTGGACCTACTTGTTACCGAAAAGGAGGACCCCTTGCTATCACCGATGCTAATCTATTTCTCGGACGTCTACTACCAGACTTTTTCCCTAAAATATTCGGGAAGAACGAGGATCAAGGATTGGACGCCGAAGCAAGCGAAAAAATGTTTAAGGAGCTGACTGACCGCATCAACAAAGAAGTTGCCAGTGAGAAGAAAGATAGCGAGATGTCAATCGACGAGGTAGCTTATGGTTTTATCAAAATTGCGAATGAAACTATGACAAGGCCGATTAGATCACTAACCGAAGCAAGAGGTCATGATACTTCGAAGCATCGGCTTGCTACTTTTGGAGGAGCGGGTGGACAACATGCAGTAGCTATCGCACAAGCTCTTGGTATATCGCAAGTTCTAATTCATAGATACTCATCCGTTCTGTCGGCATACGGTATGGCCTTAGCTGATGTCGTTGATGAGAAGCAAGAGCCGGACTCAAAAGTTTGGAACGACGATGATGATGAAGTTAAGAAGTATCTGAGGGGTAAAATGGAAGACCTGAAGGCTAAATCAACTGCAACTCTCAAGGATCAAGGATTTAATGATGAACAAATTCACTTCGAGGAGTACCTAAACTTGCGTTATCGTGGTACTGAAACTGGCTTGATGGTTGTAAAGCCATCCAAGGAAGAAGCCGATAAAGACTATAATGGTGATCAGTGGAACTTTGGTAAAGCATTTGTGAAGCAGCACGAGCAAGAGTTCGGTTTCACTCTACCAGATAGAGATATTATCGTGGACGACGTTCGTGCTCGCGGTATCGGAAAGACATTCGAGGGCCTTGAACAGACCGTAGATCAACAACTGAAGGAACTCAAACCAAAAGATCTCGGTGGGGAGGAGAAACGATACGCTACACGACAAGTTTACTTCGAAGGCGGCCGTCACGAGACCCCGATATATAAACTTGAAGACCTTGATGTTGGTGACCGCATAAAAGGCCCTGCAGTTCTAGCGGACGGGACACAGACTATTGTGGTAACCCCTGAGACAACCGCTCTCATTATCAAGACGCACGTGGTTATCAATATTGGCGAGAACGGGGGACAAGACAATAAGAAAGTGGATACTAGCACTGTTGATCCCATTATGTTGAGTATATTCGCCCACAGATTCATGGCAATCGCAGAGCAGATGGGAAGAGCTTTGCAAAAGACTAGTGTTAGCACGAATGTGAAGGAGAGGCTTGACTATTCTTGCGCGCTCTTTGATGCGGATGGTGGTCTTGTTGCGAACGGTAATTAAGCTCCCCTATGCTGCTACTGAACCTTACTAACAATATTTACAATAGCTCCTCATTTACCTGTCCATCTCGGCAGCATGTCGACATGTGTCAGGAAACAGGCAGAAATCTGGAAAGGAAAATTGAAGAAAGGAGACGTCCTCGTCTCTAATCATCCTATGTTTGGTGGGACGCATCTGCCCGACATTACCGTTATCACACCCGCTTTCAGTGGTGATAAAATCGTGTTCTATGTAGCCTCAAGAGCACACCACGCTGATATAGGGGGTATCCTTCCAGGATCAATGCCACCCAATTCTCGAGAGCTATTCCAGGAGGGCGCCGCAATCAAATCGGAAAAGCTTGTCTCCGAGGGCAAATTCAATGAGAAACGGATGATCGAGCTGTTGCTTCACGAACCCGCGCAATGGCCCGGGTGTAGCGGTACCAGATGTCTAGCAGACAATATCAACGATCTGAAAGCACAGATCGCGGCGAACCAGAAAGGCATAAACCTGATCAGTACACTCATAGAGGATTATGGGGAAGATGTTGTTCAATTTTATATGCATAATATCCAGGACAATGCTGAGTTAAGCGTAAGGAATTTACTAAAGGACGTCAGTAAACGATTTGGAAGCGACAATCTGTCGGCGATCGATTATATGGACGATGGTAGTCCGATTAAGTTGAAGATTACCATCGACGCCGAGAAAGGAGAAGCTGATTTCGACTTCACTGGGACAGGAGCTGAAGTATATGGTATGATAAGTTATCATTACCTCGATAGATTATGGTCTAACCGTGACAACTAGGAAATATCAACGCACCCGAAGCAGTTTCTTACTCTGCGATCATCTACTGTTTACGGTGCTTGATATCACAAGACATTCCTCTGAATCAGGGTTGTCTGAAACCAATTAACGTCAAAATACCGAAAAGATCTTTCCTTTCTCCTTCAGATAAGGCTGCTGTCGTTGGTGGTAATGTTCTTACGGTGAGTCTTATCTGGGTTATGATCAGTCCACCCAGTTAATTAGATACTAATATACCCTAGAGCCAACGTGTTACCGATGTAGTACTGAAAGCTTTTCGAGCATGCGCTGCTTCGCAAGGCGACTGTAACAATCTGACATTTGGATTCGGAGGGAATCAATCAGGCGAGGAAGAAGTGAAAGGTTTCGGATATTATGAAACCATTGCCGGAGGTAGCGGGGCAGGTCCTACATGGGACGGCACTTCTGGTGTGCACGTACACATGACGAACACTCGCATTACAGATTCAGAGATATTCGAGCGAAGATACCCGGTGATTCTAAGGGAGTTCAGTCTACGTGCTGGTAGCGCTGGGAAGGGGCAACATCCGGGCGGAGACGGAGTGATTCGAGATATAGAATTCCGAATCCCGGTACAGGTCTCCATACTTAGTGAGCGGCGGGTATACCACCCTTACGGTTTAGAAGGAGGTGAAGACGCAGAATGCGGGATAAATTATTGGGTGCGGAAGGTCGAGGATCTGGATCCGAACGCTGATAGCGCAGCGCCGGACGAAGGTGATCAAAAGGTAATGAAGACTGGAGCAAAGGCACCGGATGTCGAGTATGTCAACTTAGGAGGGAAGAATACGGCTAGCATGCGGCCCGGAGAGCGGATCATAGTTATGACCCCGGGTGGAGGTGGATGGGGTAAGGTTGGGGAAAAGAGTCAGGCTGTGAAAGGCAAAGAGCCAACGCATGCCTGGAGAAAGGGTAGCATAGCGGAACGCCAGGCGATGGCCGAAGCTTCGGCTTGAGTATGCCTAAGGTACCTAGTTCTAGGTGTTGTTAGGGTTACATCTTGCATAGAGTCCAGATGCAAGATGGAAAATGGTCGATTGACGAAACATGATCACGTGTCGGGATGCGAAAATAACGATACTGTGACGTGCATATTGGTAGGAATGACTACTAAGATACCTCTTGTAGATGAATAGCGGTGATACCTTAAAAGCTGGTTGAAAGCCAAGACGGACGAATAGATTGATGAATGAAGCTGTAAGGTAGTGACAACAAGTCAAACACATGAGGTTACCCACTGTACCTTAGCTGGAAGTCAAAGGTGGGAAGGCACGGGGGAGGAAAGATGCGGGTCGATCTTGCGAGTTTCTGGTAGATCCACGTGACTTAGTGTGAGTTCAAAGCACGGTAACGTAAGCGGAGCTTGGCAAATAAACTGGTCCCTAAATCCCTAAATCTCTCAGCCACCCCACCAGCGTCAATCCTCTTTCCAACAACTTCAATCACATTCAGCTTCAACCACTCTCCACTCTACCTCCTTCAACAACCTCGTAGAACTACAGTTCATTGTTTCAAGCTCAGAATACCAGAACCTCTTTCTAGGAAGGTATCCGCAGAACACGAGTTTATGTCCACTATCGAAAACCTCAAGACCTTTGGTAAGTTCCTTCGCCCCACGCCCCCAGCCCTGTTTGCCCTCTTTTCTCCTCCGTCGGGCACTTGCACGGTCGTTGCTATGACCCTTTTGCTTCTTCAACTTCACTTGAAGAGACGTTCTCACGTTTTAGTTGCATAACGGACCTCCTGATCGAAGAGCTCATTCACTCTTTCTCTTATCTCATGCTGACCTACCTCGTGTAACAGATCCCTTCGCCGAGGCCGACGCGGACCCTGGCGATACCAAGCAATCTCAAAATTATATCCATATCCGTATCCAGCGTACGTTACTTCACTTTACTTTACTTCACCACGAATCATAAGAACTGGTAGCTTTGTTGCTACATAATAGCGTTGCGGCATGGTACTGACATTCGCTCACAGAACGCAATGGTCGTAAGACCCTGACAACGGTCCAAGGCCTTCCAAAGAAATTCGATCAAAGGAAGATTTTGAAAGTCATCAAGAAGAAGTTTGCCTGTAATGGTACTATCGTTAACGATAGTGAGATGGTGCGTCATTCCTTTCTGCGGACTCGTTTTCCATGAGTCACCCGATACTGACTCTTTCATAGGGAGAGGTGATCCAACTCCAAGGAGATCAACGCAAAGACGTCCAGGAGTTTCTTACCGACAAGAAGGAGGGCCTCGAATTGGATGCTAAGACGATCAAAGTCCACGGCTTCTAGTCGATACCACCTCGATCCATCACCTACCGTGTCTTCACCGCGACTGTCTCAGTTTCGCACCTAGGGGCTTCGACGTACGGTGTTATGCGATCTGATTGGCTCTCTCGGAGAGTTTTACTTCTCTTTCCTATGATAGGACATTAGATCTGATCCGGGTTTCACACTGTCATTATTCTGCAGCTTTAGTTTATTCTCAAGAGGCCTGCCCCCCATTCGCGGCACCTTTATGCGTGGTCTAGGTAGTAGCATGGCTTCGGCTTATACTCATGAATTGAATCGAGTTGTTGATTGGAACGCTGACCCGTTCTTCTTATCCCCACCCCAAATACATATACGTGCATGAGATGATCACTTGATTGCATAGAATTTACCATGACTGACCAATTGACTATAAAAGCGTACGCAGGATGGTATTTGCACATTCTCCATCTGACTCCACAGTTTGAAGCTGCGTGCTTATCATCCCCCGCACTCCCAAGCATCAGCTGTACAGCTAGGGTGGAGCCCCCCATATGTTCTTACTAAACATGGACTGTACACACGACACAAGTACAACCCAGCTAGCTAACTCAGTATCGTGAATTTCAAATCACAAGGACTCCAAAGGTAGGGCACATTATAGGTAGGTAGGTACAGATAGCTATACAATACAACAAGGCAGGTAGATTATCCACACAGAGAGCCAAGAACGGAGAGGTAGCATATAATATCGTCCCTGCATACCCTACTCGTAACGATATCTTTTCCTCCCTGGAACTCAGGCGTATGCACGAATGCAAATATCAAACCCAAACCTAGACCTCGATATCCAAAGGCCCCCCAAAAAAAATATCCATAAACGCCGTGGGATGCTGTGACCTCGATACAAAAGAGAAGCTTTACTTCAGACAAAGGGGAACGAAAGGATAAGGTAGGAAGATAGATTTGGGTTGGTTTGTACATCTACTCCACATCCTGGAGCCTCTTGCTCGGACTCGCCCTCGATGAGCCAGCCGCATCATTCTGCCCTCCTACACCCCCACCCGGCGTCGGACCCGACGCCGACGAGTGCAAACCCAGCGTCTCCCTGATCAAACTCGCCGTGCTCTCCTGGGGCGGTCTCGGCTCCCCCTCCCGCTCCGGAACGGCCTCATAAACCTCACCGTGCTGCAAATGGGCCTCGAGACGGGCCTCGTCGCGCATCTTGACGATCTTGAGGTAGTTGTAAGCGGCGATGGCGGCGATGGTGATGACGAGGCCGGAGACGTTGATCGGGGTGAGGGGGTCGTGGAAGACGGCGCTGGCGGCGGAGATGGTGACGACTTCCTTGAAGATGCCGCAGATGGAGAGGGTGACGACAGAGGTGCGCTTGAGAAGCGCGAACTCGGACGCCGTCATCAGGAACGCGAGACAGCCGGGGAACAGGAGCAGGGAGGGGGCGCGGCTGCCTTGGGTTTTGCCGAGCTCGACGAGAGCGTTTATGAAGGCGAGGGGCCCTTCGGCGGGGAGAGCGATGAGGAGGAGGGAGAGGAACATCACGGGCGCGAGGAAGAAGATGCTGCTGAAGGGGTTGCTGGTGGCCGGGTTGCGGAGGAGGAGGATTTGCGTTAGCGACCACCGGAAGCCGGAGGAGGCGGCGGAACACATTATGAGGGCGAAGCCGCGGACGTCGAAGGCGGCTTCGCCGGCGACCATCATGACGACGCCGACGGTCATGGTGGCTATGATGGCGAAGAGGCGCCAGGAGGGAGTTTCGAGGCGGAAGAGGAAGGCGAAGAGGAGGACGAAGCCGAGAACGGAGGATTTGCACATTGCTATAAGAGAGAAGAGGAGGTTAGATTGAACGTTGCGTGGGGAGGAAGGGAAGGGGCTTACTGAAGAAGGTGAGCGATATGAAGCGTAAACTCATGTTTCCTAGCCCGATGTCCATGCCCGTAGCTAGACCGCAGGGTCCGAGCCGCGTTAGGTAGAACCATCGTGTCATTAATGGCTTGTTGGGATCTACCGGCTCTATCCTGGATTGTGTGGTGTGTGAATGGAGGTTTGATAACGAGTCGTGTCGTGGTCGGAAGCGTGGGAAGAGGAAGAGTACGAGGGAGGCGAGAGAGAATTGCACGACCATGTGCATGCAGGTGGTAAATAGGGGGTAAGGAAAGTTTAGATTCTTCCCGTCATCGTCCGAGAACATCCATTTGTTGTACTATAGAGCCTGTTAGCAGATGAAGCGGGAGTGGGGGAAAGGGGGCATACAATTGATATTGATATTGAAAAGAGATACCTGAAATGTATATTTAGCCCAGATATATCGACTCCACGCATAGTTTGACTCACCATAGTCCAATGAGCAAGGCATTGATCAGCGATGCCCTCACGATGCTCTTCGTCGCCAACTTCTTCTCCTCATCCGTGATCTTTACATCCCCAGCAATCCGCTCATCTATCCGCAACTTTCTCTTCTTTCTCCTCCGCCGACTCCGTCTATCATAACTTGTGAGCCCCGTCTCCTCATCATCCTCGAGTCCGTCATCGGAATGCATATCGTCAAGTTCCAAGTCTTCACTCCCCGACTCGTCGTATGATATAGATGATCTCCTACTATCACCACCCTTACGTTCCTCCTCTTCCGGAATGTCTCCTGCCCTCTGTTTCGAATGCGGTCTAAGCGATGACGCTCTTCCTGTGCTTCCCTTACTTGCCAAAGAGGAGCTCCTTCGTCTTCTAGAATTGGACGCCGTATCATCCATCACCACGCTTCCAGGCCGTCTGGGAGAGATAATATGGCGACGGGGAGCGCCGCCTTTGGTGTCGGACGAAGCAGTGTCGTCGAAGCCAGAGAGAGGAATTGCATTGAGGTCCTGGAAGGGCGGTGGAGACACGTTCGCGGTTGAGGGAGCCATTTCGGTCAACCAAAAATAATGGGGCTTATTCCGGGGAAGTGAGAATGAAGCCCCTGGTAGGTCTGATGCCCGCGTTGGTGCCGCTTGGCTCACGCTTGTTCGGCACGCGACAAGACGGTAGGAGAGTCTCGAAAGGGGCTTTTATCACGCATCCATCTTTTCACTTTTTCATCTCAGCAGACAGTTGGTGAATTTGTTGTTTTGTTGGGTGTTAGTATCTTCTATGGAGTACAGATCATATAAAGACGAGAATAGATATTGCGGCTAGGTCTCGCGTAATCTCCTTGTCTCAACACCGCATTACAACTATCCCTCCTTTATGGGAAGAAAAATCGAATCAACTCTAGAGAGACTTTGGTGCTACGTTGTGAAAGTAGAGGAGATGCCAGGATATCACTTTGTAGGGTTAGATCTAGAACTGATGCCGGATGACAATATCATATGGTCATATATACAAAACCACATGACGGAAGCATGTTAAACACTGGCAAATTCTGTTTCACTTCCTGCATTAACAGTTTCCATTTCTTCTATAAAGAGTATTACGATGATGATATAGAACTAGAACTTTCATCGCTATCCGCTCAAGCATTCCCACATCGTCATTTCTATA
Source organism: Patellaria atrata CBS 101060 (assembly GCA_010093705.1). Taxonomy (NCBI): domain Eukaryota; kingdom Fungi; phylum Ascomycota; class Dothideomycetes; order Patellariales; family Patellariaceae; genus Patellaria; species Patellaria atrata. The sequence continues at coordinate 176,840 of MU006107.1, forward strand.
AACCATCTCCGCGTACTTTCATTCATCAGTCAAGCCCTTCCTAACTGAGAGCAATAATAGAAGATCTCTCCTGAACCTGTCCGCTGGGGAGGTCCAGTTGAATTGTATCCACTCCAAAATCACACCGAGAAGCGAACTGCAAACCTGCGTATGCCTGATGTGCTCAAAGCTCATTTTCGTCTCCGCTATCACCTCTCTCCACTATGTCTCTCGTTCAAAATGGACTACTAGCGTTCTCAGCTCTAACTCTAGCTACCGCGTCTCTTGACTGTGTCAGTTCTTTTAAATGATTCCTAGCCTCACCCAGCTCGATTTGATATAGAAGTCGATACACGTCCAGGATTCTCATAATATCAACATACGGACGCCCCACGAGCGCAACTTCCCAGACATGATCAGGCATGGGTATCTCACTGGTTTCTGGGCCAGGAGTCATTTTCAGTTTGGCCAGCTCGAATGCTGTTTTGAGAAGAACAGGATACCGCATGCTCCAGCCCCTGGGTTGCGCCTTTGTTACCGCTGAAATGAGCTCTACCCGGGTTATGTCAACCGCTGTGGCACAGGTGACAAGGTATTTGATGTCTTCGGTTCTAACTTTCCCTGCGACAGCGTTGTGAATCTCAAACATGATTTCTGCCAACTCTTCGATTTGACGACCAAGAGTGAGGGCAATGCTCTGATGACAACGTGGTCGGAGGTGGAAGACGGTCATCGATTGTGCTGTAGTATGTTCCTTCACTGCTCCTTTCCTGGGGATTTTTTGTACGATCACTCGACCAATCTTAGGTAAGGATGATATTCTTTGCGGGATACTCGTTGAATCCATGGCGATTTGAGGGTAGCTATAGTCTCAGGAAAGGATACTCAAGGAGAGATTCGGTAGGAAGCAAGGACCAGATATACAATTCCTGTCGACCATTAGCTCATAAAGTATTCCAGTAGTCACTTTAGACTTGTAGGTCTGCATGCAGTTTCGAAAACAAGAGTTTCCCTAAATAATGTAACCCTCACTTCTATCCATAAATCCAAGTAGTAATCCATAAACGAGTTAATAAGACAAGCCTGGTATCGTTGATGTGGTGTTGTGTGATTTTCAACTCCTATACCTTATGATTTTTGGAGGGTTTAAGTCAGGATTTTAATACCTTCCCTCTTCTTGTTGCTAATGTGAAGATTGGAAAGTGCTGTCTGGATATCAGTTATTCACCTCACCTATTCGCACCGTCTTTCTGGGTGATGCAGCAATGCTTTGAACTGAGAAATAAATTGCATGAATAAGGATCAATTGTGCTAAAAGATGATTTACAATCATTTTGCGGCTACTATACGTCAATTGTAAGCCAACGAAGAGAGCATAGAACTTAATCGCTCAATCTGTCAAGGTGAGCTAGCTATCCCGCATGACTATACGAACATCGGTGACTTTGTTTTTCATGGTCTCTGTCACAGCTCTTGCTTTTTCGAGATCTGTCCAGACGAGATGTACGGTGTTTACGATCCCGACTCCTGGACCTATTCCTACTTCTACTCCTACGATGATGATGGTGATGGTGATGGTGATGGTGATGATGAGAATATTCATGGTGTCCCGACTTGCTTTTTGAATCAGTAGCTGGCGAATCAAGTGTAAAATCTTCTAAATCATCTTCATCATGATGTCTTTTAGTCCGGCGACGACGTTCTCTCCTATCCTCACGCTCTTTCATAGAACGTATCTCCCTTACTTCTCTTTCCCTCTCCTTTTCCCAGTTGCTTCGTTCTTTCTCGACGTCCCTCAACTTAGATTGTGCCTGCTGCATAATTGCAAGTGGATCATTCAGTACTATCCTCGTACTCTCCCGCTCCTTTCTCTTGGAGTCAGGTCGACCAAACACATCTTTGCTTTCTACTTCAATGTCATGGGGTGTACCTTCCTTGCCTGATTTAGAAGATTGCTTGGTAGAACTCGACGTATACCAAGGGTTATGGATGCCATCTCTTCCAGCAGCATTAGAGAGGCGCATAGTATACAAATTCTCTTCTTCGCGCTTCTTCTTCTTCTTCTCGGCCTCGGCCTCTTCATTCTTTCCGGCACGACCTCGCGTCTGAATAGGAAATAGATCAATGTTCCCCGCATGGTTAGTGAGAGGAGCATCACTACTTTGATGTTTCTTAATCTTTCTGCTGTCATCTACTGCGGGTGAAGGGTTCGCTTGTGATCTTGCTAGCCTGATATCTCGGTCAGTGTCGTCTTCCCCCGCTAGACGACGGCGCTTGCGGTCCCTGCCATCGAACCGATCCTGACGTCTACTCTCTGACTTCCTTTCAGTAGATTTTTCATCTGACGGAGGATCAATTGGAGGCGGTGTCTGGCCACGTAAGAAAGCTATACGACGCGCAGTATCAATCTCTTGCATCCGTTGCTCTTCCTCGGCCTCCTTGGCTGCAGCTGCAGCTTCATCGCGTCGGACCCGTTCGATATTATCGGGATTATACACATTCCAGGACTTTTTACCGAGTAGATGGCTGGTTGGGTATGGTTGAGCATGGATGAAAACAAAGGATTGGAAGGTGACGTGATGTACTTACAGTGGCATCGTGACGTTGAAATTGGAATTATGAAATATTAGGTGAGAGGAATGATAACGTGATACGTTCAGAAACTGGAATTAAAAGGAAGCATTTTGTTCATGAAGTCGAATAATATACGTTTTGTACCCTCCGTATGCAGCTTTTGGTGCATTAGAGCTGGAGCTCCCCCATGAAGCACCGCCTCGGCTCGGTGGTGGTGCCTTGGCTTAAGGCTGGGGAAGGCCTGAAGGGTTAAGCGTGACTCGCCGACTCGCTTGATCAAGAACTTTCAGAAATCAGAAGCCAAAAAGTCGATCGTCTGGGGCTGAAAAGGATCACAAACAAGGGGACACCACATGCCCCGATGTCCAGCCCACATTCTTGGCCGGCTTGATCAGCATTTGCAATTCACTAACCTAACCTCTTCTTCTGAACTTATATCAAGAATGTACTTCTACTTTCCTTTCACAGCTATCTTTCTGATATCCACGTCCATCTCAAGAGCAAGCATTGGAAAGCTCCTCCTTTACGACTCTACATTGACCTAGCTCTGAACAGCTACAACCGCTCAGTCAAGAGGAATAGTCAACTGCTTCTCTGTCAAAAGCAACTAGTCGCCAAGGGGGAAGCTCCTGTCAAGCTGGTACGAATTGCACGCGATGCTTGTTCTCTTGCAGCACCTCTGCCGGAATACCAGTTCGTAAACGTCTTAAGGGAGGAATCCTACCAGTACTGTTATTCAGTTGACGTACAGCAAGAGAAGAACACGCGACTCCGATAGCCAATCGAAGCTCACGCCCTACGTTTCAAGTAACACGGAACTCTATTCGTTGCGAGATCGAGTACAAGGCCTAGCCTATCATTTCCATACCATACTTTCAAGCTCCTGGAAGCTCATATATGCTCCTCCGGCTGTCCGATTGGCATCAATCGAATTGATTTACTCTTATAAGGCCGCCGAGAAAACGAGATCGAAGAGCATCGTGAACAATGCCCACCTACCTCCTTCACGGTTTCCGCTGGCCGCGCCACTTGATACGCATTCACATAATCCTCCAGAAACTCGATGACGCTGCTGCAGAATGGCTTATGGCGCCTGCAACTACAGCCGCCATGACTGAGAATTTCGAGGAGCTCTATCCTGACCTTATGACCGCACTCCCCGACTTGCGATTCATCGAACAATATGACATCAGAGAGACATCGTCGAAATCGCAGCCTTACGCCTACGTAGCAGACATGTGCCATGAGGTAGATCTCGGTATTGATATTGATGAAGTCAGAGGGAAAGGCGTGAGCAACGACGCATGGGCCGCATTGATGGAACTTAGGGACAAGATTGCGCCTGGAGAAAAAGTTGCGTGGTTTGTAGTCGTGTGTGGGGATACAGAGAGATTTGCGCCCCCTCTAGAGGAAATCAGTGGAGGGAGTGCAACAAGTCGGGCAAGCGTGAGCGAAAGTGATGTGAGAGAAGATGTCAGTTTGCACTTCCTCTCCATCAACTGTATCCTAGATCTAACGGGTAGCAGGGTCAAGCAGTATCACCTTCGAAAGGGGGTCTCAGAAAATGGTTCGGTGTGAAGAAGTCGAAAAGGTTACTTCCCCTTTCCAAATTTCCTGTTTTGCAGTATAGCCCCTGACAGACAATTCAGCTCCAAATCTTTAAGACGGCCTATGTCTAATGGTTCCACGGTAGATGCTCCACCGCTTCCAAACTTAAACGCAAATCTGAATGGTAGGAGCTCATGAGAGTGCAATCTAAGCATATGCCGCATGTCATTGTGTCGCATGAACTGGTCTTATGCCCGGTGTTATTTCAAGTTGTTGATTTATATCATAATTATCACTAAAGATATAAGGTATCCATCTCAGCACCATTACGAGCCGGTCAAAGCTGCAGAGCTACCTCTAGCCCGCAGCATCCACTCTGCTAAGGGTAGAATACAAGAGGACAAGAGCTCACGGCTCTACACAATCGGCTTTGCTTCCTGCTTCGTACGTGTACTTGTATGAAAAGATTCGGAGATTTCTGCCTTTCGGTATCTAGGCAATGTATCTATTTGAAAATATATGGGTACGAACCTAAATCTCTCCTACTTTAATCAATAGTACAACCTCATCGAGTGTCTCCCTCACGATACAGTTACCCCTACTTTATTGTCCACCCCCCTTAATCGCAGCCAGCGCTTCTCGTCGCTGTACGTTTTACGTACATTTCCCCCGTACAGCGTACTCCATCTCCAGATGGAATTTCACCTCTCCGTACCACCGACCCCAAAACCACTTCAATCATACGAGCATACCTAGCCACAACTCCCGCAACAACGGAAGGATACAGCTCTGTCTCCGTTCAAAGTTTCCGCCGCTCAGTGGATCGCACGCTTCCGTCGCATTCGCACCTCCTGGACTCTCTGTCCAAAACCACTACGCTTTGTTAGATCTTAGATCCTGGTTTCGGTTGATTTTGACTACGTGGTATGAGCGACTGTACCGAGGACTCCGACATAAGGGCAGCTCCGCTAGACAGCCACCTTAACTGCGCTAGAGATTTGGTGCTATGTAGATCAACAGCAGAAGGACTATATCCCCGCTGTAGAGTAGACTGATAAACCCGTGGATCGTTCGGCTGAGGCTATGAGGACATATGTAGAGCAACTGGTCCTTGGATGAAGGATAAGTCGTTTGGTAAGATGGGGGTTATGAGATATACTTGGGCATTGGTACTGGGTGCTCATGCTGGTATATTGTACCCTCGGTAATTTTAACTTCTTATCGTGTGGGTTACTCGCATAGTCATCACTGCCTCTTGCATGAACTCTCCCTTTCTGACTTATGCTCTCTTCCGCATAGGACAGATACTATCACGAAAATAGTTGTTGATTTGCGAATGCAAATATCTTACTAGCTGGATGATTCGGTACTTGCTCATTGCTCGGAGGCAAGTCCAATTGCGTGGATCCGTACGTTCAGATGGTGAAGTTGTGTAGGGGTTCAGGAGTCTGGATATATGGTATTATTTTTGCGTTATCGCCCCCCAGGTAGATAGAACTGCGTTCAAATAAGACGTCCTCTTCTTCATCCTCTCATAAACAATTAAACAACAATATGGTGACACGGACAACGTAACCATGAACTTTTTCCTGCTGCCTTTTTTTTTTTCCCTTTTTATCGGAACAGTTAATAGGGAATTGGTTATAACCCGCTACACACTAGGCGTAAATGACGCGGTAAGTTTATACCACACAAGAAGAGCAATGGTGAGAGAAAGTGATGAATTCACTATTGAAGAGAGCTTCAAATCGCAGCCCTCCCATTCATGATGGTCATAACATATCGTAACTCCCTTAACCCCTCTTTCCAGCCCAATCCCTTAACCGTTATCTCTTCAACATTGCAAACCTCTTCGCCAATTCATCAACATCCGGAATCTTGCCCCCAGGGCCCTCATCCTTCTTCTCCATCTTCTTCATCTTCGGTCCGGGCTTGAGATCCGGTGGCCCCGGCAACTTAACGCCCGGATCCGGATTCTCAGAACTAGGGCTCTGCGGCGCGATCCTAATGGGACTCTTCGCCAGCGCCTTCGGCGGCGTCGCGCGCGCCAACTCCTCCTTTCCCAGATTTGCTTTCAGCGGAGTTTCGAGCGCTTTCTCTTTTTGCCCACCTCCCTTGCCCTCGGCGTCGTCGTCGTCGTTATCGTCGGCGCCCCCCGCTTCTCTCTCCTCTTCTTCCCCTTCCTCTTCGGCGGCTTCGCCATACGGGATCCCGTATGTCCGTGCGATCTCCCTAAGATAAGCTTCTACTAATTCAGGTTTGGGTGTTTCGACTCTCAACTTATTGAGCACCCTCTCCGCCACCCCCGTCCCCTCCATAGCGCTCAGGCTAAAGTCCTTCCCGAACTTCTCGACCAGCAGCGCGCGCACGGCGTGGAGTTCCTTGACCTCTGTTCTCGGCGCTGCATATATAATGCTGCGGACCGCTTCCTCGAGGCCTGGATCGGGGCCCGAGCTGCTGGGGGAAGAAGGTCGCAGGGAGGGGGAGGAGGGTGGGTCGAGGAGCTGGGATCGCGCGAGGAGCAGTTCGCAGTAGAGTTCGAGGATCTCGTGGAGTTCGGTCGTTATGTCGGAGCGGATTATGTTTTCTATACGGATGCGGGCGGACTCGGTTTTGCTTTGCTGCGAGCAAGGTTGGTAAGATGGTCGGGGAATGGTTGGTGGGATGGGGGGTTGCCTGGTTCTAGGGGTTGGGAATGAAAGAGGATATGTACCTCGAGAAGCTGTGCTATAGAGCGTCGTGCTTGCTTTGCTAGAGCTGAGTCTTTCTGCTGCACCATACGGAGACGGGATATGGAGAGCTTGAGCTGCACTTTCAGTTTAGACTATGGTGGATGAGGGATTAGCATGAGGTTTTTATAAGGTTTAAAAAGCTGATACTCACGACTAAGGAAGCTGGAGGAGGCATGGTGATACCTGATTCTTCTAATATTTCTTGGGGAAAGTGTGAAGAGAGAAATCGGAAGTTGTGAAGAGCAGTGCCTGATGAGACTCGACGTCAAAGTGGGATGTTGTGAATCCTCCTTGCCGCCGCCCCTCCCTTCGAGGAATTCCCAAAGCTGCCCCATCCTCGCCGCCACACGGCCAACGCACATGAAGAGGCGCAAGTCAAACCATGGATATCGATGATATCCTTGCCGACGTATCCCACGATGCTACCCCCACCGAAACGCGTGAGCTGCAAGAGCTTACACGCGCTTGGGTCGCAGAGCGCGTTGCGCCAGAGATATTGCCGTATCCAGAGCGGCTGATGGAGAATGTTCTGGAGCGGATACGGAAGCAGGTAAAGGACCTCGAGTCTTAGCACTCTATGCATTTTTATGGAGTGAGAGGACTAATTGGATGGACAAGTAGATCGAGCTGGTGGAAGAGCAGACGGGAAACATGGATCCTAAGGCCAACTTCCGATTGATTATCCTCCAGACGGAGCTTGAGAGATTCAAGTTTCTCGTGCGCTCGTTCCTGAGGGCGCGAATCGCAAAGGTAGGGCTCTCTTACTCTCTAAGGGTGTGTATTAGACTAATTGTAAAACGGTAGATCGATAAATTTCCTATCCATCACCTTACAGATACCTCTACCATATCTCGGTTGTCGGCGAGTGAAACACAATATCTTAGAGCTCACCATGTCCTTTTATCGAACCACTACCAGTCATCTTTCCTCTCGCAGTTTCCTACTGCTCTGCAACGACTGGACGATACTATTGGGGGAATCAGTATGATAGACGCACCGGACCTCGACACAGCAGTCTTCTGCCGCATCCTACGAGACTTGGGAAAAATGCTTATTGAAGGAAAAGATAGGGAGCACCATAGAGAACTTGATCTGAAGCGAGGTGAAATCTTCATAGTACGCTGGAGCTCAATCAAAGAAAGCGTTTTTGCAGGCGACATAGAATTGGTATGAAGGACGCAAATTCCCGTCTATAGATCCGACTTTACTCAGCCAATCGTACATATGATCTTTCCCTTGGTCTTATTCGCCTCCATCAACTTATGCGCCTCCTGGATTTTTTCCCAGGGAAAGACCTTCTCGACATAGATCTTGAATGTACGGTCCTTGAACTTCGGCAACGCATGCTCGACCAAGTGGTCCCTCAGCTTGCCCTGATAATCTTCATCCCTGGATCTTAAACTGCTACCCTCAAATCTGATTCTCTTGCCAATAAACTTCGAGATATCAACATTCGCCGGCAATCTTGTTCCACCTAAGAACCCCAAGTTCACAATCCTACCATCCTTCGCTACCGCATCAATGTTGCCTTGGAAGTAACTCGCGCCGACGAAATCGATGATGATATCAACACCCTTTCCATCCGTCGCCTTCAGCACCTCTTTCGACCAGTCCGACGTCGTCGTATTGAACGCCGCCGTCGCACCTAGCTTCTCGGTGATAAACTGGCACTTCTCATCCTGCCGTGCAGTCGCATATACTGCGGACGCCGATTCCGCGCGCGAGAGCTGGATCCCAGCAATGGACACGGAAGACGCGCCAGCATGCCAAAGGATCGACTTACCAGGCTTGAACTCGCCGACCAGGTAAATAGCTTGGAGGGCCGTGATCCAGGTCTACAATACGTCAACCTCAGGCCATACGCATAGCAGAAAGAGCAGTCAGATATACCTCAGGAATCCCCGCGCACTCCTCCCAACTCAGCTCCTCCGGCTTATGCACCAGCATATGCGTCGACACCGCAATATACTCTGCGTACGCACCCCCATACGCCAATCCAAACACCTGGTCACCTCTTTTAAACCCTGCCTCCGCCTGGTCGCCGAAGCCCTCGATCACCCCAGAGAACTCGACGCCTAATGTCTTCGGGGCTTGCGGTGGGACGGGATACATGCCCTCGCGCTGCAGAAGGTCCATCCGGTTGAGCCCGAAAGCTTTGATGCGTACGAGCGCTTGTGTGGCGGTTGGGACGGGTTTTGGTGTCGCATCGTTGATGAAGAGGGACTCTACCGAGCCGGTACCGTTTTTAATATCTTAGAGGGGTTAGTTGGGTTTGGGCTCAGGGAGGGCAGCGGTTTTGAGCAGATGGGAAGAGCATGGTGCGTGGATGCGCTTGGGGGAATATCTTAAGCTTGTACGAACCTACTGCACGCATTGTTTCTGGCATGATTTTGGTTTCGCTTGAGGAGAGACTCTTGGTGTACTTTATCAAAGTGGGAAAAATTTCAAAATATCAGATAGCTGGGGAGGTATTTAAGAATTGAAGAGACATCGAGGTTCAAATCATACCTTTCACATTCTGTAGCTCATGGAGAAATATAAGAGAATGAGTGACATAACATTGCGGCGAACTGCAGAACCCGTTCGGGGGAATTACTTGCATGATTAAGGTACATAGAGCGCGGGGCAATATCAACCCCTTTGCCGCTTGTCGGCCGTACGACTTTCAAACAAACATGCTGAGTAAACATCTAATGTTTCATTGCTAGATACCAGCATCTCAATCGAATAGACGTATGCTCTCAAGCCTTCGGGACGTTCAATTTAGTTTCTACCCCATCCACAGCAATCCCGCAAACGCCAATGCCAGACCTAGACGTGAGCCATGCATAACACAACTACAACGAAGTGTTACTGTAAACTCCTAAATACCAGCCGGAGACGCTTGATTTCCTCAACGGACAAATAGACTATCCGAGTCCAATGTGTATTGTTTTAGAATGTCGGTCAGTTTGGCACACTCCACTGTAAAGTTGAGTGGCCTAATGTTTGAGACGGTATATCGGGGTCTGTTGGAACAATTAGAAAGAAACTGAAACCGAAGAGAGGGAAAGCTCACCTCTGTTGATCACCGAAAGTCTCGAGTTTCGCCCTGCAATTGAAGATGTACGTCTTACACGTCGCCTCTGCAACAACGTTGACCGAAGCTCTGCTATCGTTCTCCTGCAGTTCATGGAACTGCTCCGCTGTCATTCCAATGACTGTCCTACCCACCTCATCGAAGCAGGTGAGCCACATATTACCAGTATGGTCGCCGACATTTGCAGATAACATAAACCGATAATCAGGTTTGGGGAAAGACAAGTTGCAAGCCTCGCAGCGCCATCTATCAACCTCCGTCTGTGTGGCTTTTTTGTTGCACTTCTCGGATGCACAAGCCGGGTAGTAAAGGTTTTCTTGCCTCAGAAATACAACAGATGCTTTTAGGTCGTAGTATGCAGTTTCCTCGGTCGTGCCGAGACCCTCATCCTTCACTTGTGCAATGGTCTTGTATGACCGCTTAGAGCCAGTTCCTGATGACCCAGCCATACCTGCATGTGACTGAAAGTTGTCCTGCTTGCCTTGGGCGTCATACCAACCCTTTAGCTTGTGGGCATCATCAATATCGGGATCTACGGTCATAGATCCAGAAGCAAGCAAACTCAAACTTCGACCGCCGAAGTCTGAGACTTTGACACCTTTAAATGCAATGACGGACTCCGCTGGAGCATCAAAGGATTTTGCGGAGCTTCCCCAGATGGTCAAGCGGACGGAATAGCCGGTATTGTCCACTATAGTCAGTTCACGTTTGTCGTATGGTTTGCTCGACTTTGACCCAATAATCTGAGCGACTTCCCCGACTTCTCTGAGCACACCGATAACGTCGATTGTAGTGTCTTTTTCGACCGTCTTGAGATCTTCGATGCTGGTGAAGTTGAATCGTATTTGTGGCGCATCGCCGTCGTCCTCTGCTTTCTCTACCTGTGTACCTGCCATAAACCCCAGCTCATAGTCATTGTTGAGAGTTGAAAACTGCTTCTTCGCCAGTTTGACCTGGCATGGGCTGGATATGTAGTATACACCGCCCTCTTGAAAGACTTCATAAAGCATATCCACTTGATCGTTGAATCCCGTCGCTCTGATTTCTCCGCTGCCATCTAGGAGGTTTACACTAAAGAGCTTGCCTTCCCCATTATTTTTATGCCACGTCTTGATATCCGACTTGTGGGTACATCGAGCTTTGATCGTCCAGGTATGAGCGTACGGGGAAAGTGCCTCAATAGGATACAAGTTTGCATGAGATGAATTTGATGATGCACCGTTTGTCCTTGATGGAGCATGCTGTTGTGGGCGAGGCTGCTCAGGTTCGGGTTTAACACCGTAGAAGTTGTTGGATTGGATGGAAGCTGGTTGCTTAACATCTTCTTCCTCTTTCAGACTCTCTAACGCCGTCGGCTCACCAATCTTTTCAGATTCTCCTAAGTGTGTTAGGACATCCAGGTCTAGTATGATCAATACTCTAGTCAACGTTAGCTTGCACGAGGTTATGACGCAGGGACTGTGATTACTTCTTATTCTTCACTGTGTTTGGGTGGAACTGATTCAGTTTGACAAAGGAGCCCTTCTTGAGCTTGCCATCAATCACGACATGATTTGCCTCTTGATATATGTTAGATGCGAAGGTATTATAACGCTATCAAGACCTACGGGTTGCAAGCATGCTTTGAATGAAGTTCCGGATATCACTAAAAACAACACGGTATCTCTCCGGCTGTCCCTCTCTCTTTTCCATGGCTTTGATTTGCACACATTGTAGTATCGGTTGTCGAACGTCTTCCCCATTGAAGATTGCCCTACGTATGGTTGGTTTCTGAATCCATTTGGAGACCGATGAGTACTTACTGGAGGGCACCTTGGGTGATTTGAGCAGCGCCTGCCATGACGATAATCTTATGTAGGATTAAAGTTAGGGTATAAACTTCAGACAGAGGTGTTTAAACGATATCCTGAGAGGTTACGACGGCAAGGTCTATTTGGAACTAGAGAGACGCGAACGCGTCCAGGCTGACGTTAAAGTGGTTACGCGCCTCCTGTCTGAACGAGCCCCGCCATTTTCTCGGCACAAAACCACCCCCTCATGCAGGGTTGCTGTAAGCTCCTTGTCAAGCTGTCCCAAGCACAAAGTAACCCTTCCATCTCCACTACAAACTACATTTGCACTTTTATACAAACCATGGCTGACGAAGAAGTTGCGACAAAAGCTCCTGAGAGTGATGCTCAGCAACAGAATCTATTTCCGGGAGATACACCAACCCAACAGGGCCCGAGCATGGGTGTAAGTGAATAGTTCCTGCTTGTATACCACCAAGCTAACGTTTGCCTAGGAACATTGCACTACAGATAGACCTACGCGTATGATGAACATACTCTCCCCAATTGTACTGCTTACTTATTGATAACGCATAGCTTCCGGAGAGGTTCCCACTGGTGTCCGTACTCTCGTTCTGTTGATTCGGAGCGCGCTGACGTAGTCGCTATAGGAAATATCGAAATTGGGCAACGTAGATGTAAGATGCAGGACTACATGTCAAGAATATCTGATATTAAGAACTGTCTATACAGTGTTATATTACAAAGCCAAGTGATTACCCCCATAGCCCATCGAAACTACTCCTACTCCTCACAGGAGGTACCGGTGTCAAATCGAAAAACAATCAGTTACAAGCCGATAAATATGCAGCGGAAGGCTTTCTAGTAGTGATGCCGGATCAGTCAGTCTCCAAAGAACTCAAAATCGCTATAGGAGGAAGCATGGTTAATACCTTTGGACAGATTCGATGGGGACCCAGCACCAAGCGCTAGCACAACAACAACCGCTGAATCGGGTACTTCGCTCTTAGAACAGTTCAAACTCCGGACTGCCGAGACAGCAAAATCCTTCCTCATTGACATGTGGCTGGCACGGCATACACCAGAAAAAGTACTGCCCCTGCTGCACAAAGTTACCGAAGGCGCAAAAGAAGAGTTTGCCGACGCGATTGCGAATGGCGAAGGTATCTACGCAGTGGGCTACTGTTTTGGAGCAAAGTATGTCTTAATTCTGGCTGGTGAGCATCCAGACACCATTGGCTGGGGCCAGGCACCTGCAAAAGACGAAGAGCAGGGGACAATCAAGAAGGCTCCCATCATTAAGGCTGGTGCTATAGCTCATGGTACGTCAACATTAGTCCACTGCTATAGACAAGTATTGACAAATCAGGTACTTTGGTTGAGGTAGAAGATATTGAAGGGGTCAAGGTTCCAGTAACGATAGCGGCTGTGGAGGACGACCCTGTGTTCCCTGATGAGATCCGAGAAGCGGGTAAGAAAGCCTTGGAGAAGAACAAGATTGAACATGAGATTCAAGTGTACTCGGGAGTACCGCATGGATTCGCGGTCTTAGGGCAGTATGAAGACCGGAAGATCCAGGATGCCCAAAGATCAGCTTTCGGGCAGATGCTTGGCTGGTTACAGGCTCATTAAAGGTAAAGAATGATTCATTGTTTCCAGAGTATGAGAGCTAGGCGTTGTAGGCATGAACCTTATCTGAAACACCAGAAAATAACTACACTCAATGGGAAAGCTATGCTCTGACTTCTCATTTCGTCTCTTCTATTACATCGTATTAACATCACATCGTATCACCGTTCCATAGCCTCATTATATCTAAGGGAGTCCGTGAAAGAGACCCCTTCCGCTTCGTCGAGTCGGAGGGATGTCAAGTAAAAAGGAAACCTGGGCTATATATTATCGAACTCCCTTTCATTTACACCGGTGTTTTGTATTAGGAAAGGATAACCGGCGACTCTTCCCTTAGTCATTATAATTACGTCCAAATCATATATACTCCAGTAGTCTCACAAGCCCTATTATCACAGTTAGCGGCAGAAGACTCAACGGGTTGATAATATGCGTGATTGAAATGTATTGAATCATTTGTTGCATTAGGTGGGCAAACGAAGGACTGATGGGTACATGAGAACTATCAACATTTGATTCTAGCGTGCTCTAGTTTTCTTTATTGGGGTAATCTAGTTTGCTGGACGTCATATCCTCTTGACGTCTGCGATAGCATATGTTTGGACGGTATTTGGTAGGAGGGAACGAATGGTGGGGGAATGAAAAGATAAACCAAAGGAACTCGGATTCAAAAGTAGAGGCTATGAAGACCCTATACGGAGCATAATTCGTGATTGTACCGTTATGTGTACAACAAATGTATGGTTCCGGGGGGTATTTTTGACTCTAATGAAGGGAAAATAATTCGGTAAAGGGGGAACAAAATCCAACTCACCGGTACCAAACTCCATCTTTACAATACACGGGGACGCGCACCCTCAGGCGACAAAGCTCATGGCTCTCCGTCTATTCCGCGAAAAGTTGGTAAATCCATGAAGGATACTCCCGTTCAGATAAGCCATGGTTTGTCGCTCATACACTCTCTGCAAGCATGCATCTGACTCCTTCACACGCAATTCACGTAAGGACGCTAATCGGGGCGAAGCTTTCCGCCGTAGACATGGAGTAGATGGTAATGATGGAGAAGTGGGAGTGGTGGTGGGAGAACTGCTTGTTGGAGAAGGGAGAAGCGATGTGCTAGATGCGAACCGAGGATCTTGTAGATCATAGATCTTAACGCGGATTTCTTGTGGCCCCTGAGACATCCAACGCGAATGACGTGGACGTGCTACTGAAAGAGGAGGAATGGGTGGTGGGAGCGAAAAAGACGTTCGTGAGGAGAACAGGGGTGCTGGGATGGGGATATCTGAGAAGTCCATTGGAAGCGATCTTTCTCTAGTTGCGTATAACAGTACGGATCATGGATTGGGAATATTGAAGGTACGAAGGAGCTATTTAAGGTACAAATACGATAAAATATTTCGATAGCAAAACACAGACGGAGAAGAAAGAAATGGGCCGTCAGGATACGAAGATGGTGGCGGGCGTCGTGAGCTTGATATACGAAGTATCTGACCACCTACATTTGCTCCATCCCAGAGGACAAGCACCCAATCTAAGATCAGGTTTGGATTGATTGACCAATACACATCCTTAGACGGTTGAATAGCCGACAAGATGAAGGAAGATCACCGAGTAGTTATGGTGGCAGGCAGTGATGTGTGATTCCAGCCGTTCAACATGGCGAACCAGCCATCGCAAAAACGCAGACCAGCCACTCAGATCTGAGCGATTTTCTGCAGAAACAAGTCAATAGCAGCAACTATAGAATTACTATCCATGCATTTGGTTTTGTACATAAGCTTCAGCTGCTTGGAGACCGATGCAGGTTTTGCTTGAGGGACGTCGTGATGCGGTGATATTTGTTGCTCTGGTTGGGTGATGTTCTGAAGAGCCCCTCGGTAGTCAGGCCTTGCCACTTGTCTCGAACGGGAAATCGCGGAACTGATTCAAGTAATAACTGCACGCGGGGCAGGCTAGGTCTAAAAATAGCATACAGCACCTCAAAGATAACATACGGTGTATAGGTGGAGTATTGAATTTCAGACACCATCCATAGACATACAGATACCTCCGATTCATTGCTTCGAAGGGAAAAGATTAGTTTCTGTGCTCTCCTAAAGGATAGAAAGAAGAAGCTCTCTTCTGAGTTTCATGCGAAATACATATATGAATTGTATGTATTCTACCTAAATAGTTGTGGGTGACGGGGCAACGCTCAGTGTAGTGAACTGATTCGGTCATCCCCTAGCCAATGCGCTTCGTATTTCTGCACTGATCTTCACACAAAGGAAATGATCATTTGCAAGGAAGCTTAGTTTTATTGAATTGGCGTCTAACGGTCCCCTTGGTCCTTCCATTGGAAGCAGTCTAATATCAAACTTGATATGTATCTGTGACGGATACCTTCGTTATTAAGTATTCCTTAATGCTGGACTCAATGCGAGTCGCCACTTTAAAAGCTCCACGAGGAGCTAATTATCAATTTTTCGGTTCATTGTAGGAAAGACGACCAGAATAGGTCCATACAGTGCACCAACAGTAACCAATCCCAAAATGTTGGTACAGCTAACCTATACACCAGGTGATGCAAACATAATGATATGGCGGATTCCGTCCCTCCCCTCTCAGAGCTGGCCGATATTAGTATCATGAAAAGATGTAAGTAAATAAAAACGGCATAAATCGTAAGTGCTTCGTCAATCGACCTCCCAATTGCTCCCCTGGCTCCTTGATCTTGTAGTTTTCGAGTATGAGTTCACACTTTTCAGAGGAATCCCGTAATCATCTTCCTCCCAGTCGCTGCTCTCGTCCTCACTCGATTCCCACGAGCAGGGAATCCGGTTACCTCTACCCGTAATGCTATGGGATAAAGCTTTAGTGCTGTTTGAGATACTTGCAGCTATTCGAAGCATGATCGCCACTAAGTGCGCTGGGGGTCCTAAAAGAACAGAGCATGTTTTTTGGACCAAGGCCGCAGTGAACTGTTTACGTCGTACAGTCGAAGGAGGGGAGAAAAGAACAGAGGGATGAGGCATGGGAGAAAGGCCCCGGTCAGATGCAGATGGATGAAGACGGCGTAGCCTAATAGCGTCGGGCGGCGTTGGAACGTCTGACCACGGCAGTTCCAAGTTATCATCGGAGTCGCTCACTAGCGGTGGGGTAGAAGGTCGTGACACGGTCCCCTCATCCTCTGAGAGTAATCTTGGAGAGTTCAACGCTCGTGAGACAAGGGATGTCGGTGTAATTGTTAGATCCGAGATATCCCGCTTATGCTTCGTGTTTAGAGGTGTAAAATGTGTCGACTGGTTATCAAAATCGTTCCCAGATGCTTCGGTAGGTTCGAGGTATGGAGGAGATGGTGGTGGTGAGGATAGTGCATCATTCAGAGAATAAAAGGAATCTAAGCTAGAGGCTTCGCTAGATGTCTCTCCAATGGTCTCTGTAGATGAATTGGGTTTGAACTTCGCTATGGTCGGTGGCAAATTCTCTTTAGCAGAATGGGAGGGAACGCTGATCGACCTCAAGCCTAGAGACACTCTAGGATTTGTGGGAAGTTTCCACTCGGACGGGAAGTTATGTTCTACTTTGATAACTGGATGGACGGGTGTACCATCCTCATCCGGGCTGGGCGTCTTTACACTTGCAATATCATCATGAACGGATATAGAGAAGTCTTTACTCCCAGAAGATGTATCACTGCGGTTCTCTACATCCTCCGGTAACCAAACCTTATCCAGTTTCCACTTTTTGGCTCTTTCCGAGGTACCCCTTGGTCGTCTTTTAACCGGAGTTTCCGGCGTCTGTGGTAGTTCCACTTCGAATTCTCTTTTGAAAGGGCACGGTGTTTTCTCATACTGTAGGACTTTATCTAGGACAGTTTTCAATTCCGCGGACTTCTGTTTGTCTTCGGGATTTTGATTCGGAAGCTCGATCCGATAGTAGGAGTTCATCCGGACTCTCAGAATGAAAACAGAGTCACCGTCGACACACCAGCATTGGGATTTAGGGAGAATGGGATGCAGGAGCTTGCCAGAGTTCAAAAAGGAAACCGAGCCAGGTACGCGGTATATACGTAGCGGACCTATCGAACAGTTAGTATGACTTGTAGACTTAGGGCTGCCTTGAGGACTTTCCAGCCGCCATAGTTCTCTCCACTGTAGAACCCCAGGGGAGAGTTCCAGTTGTATTTTGATCGGATCCCGCAGCCTTACTACCATCCAAAGCACTCCCAGAAGCGCTGGTCGACGCAGTGAAGGATACGACTTTTCCAAATGAGTTCGAAAATAGAGTTTCGACACCTGCCCCGCCTGGATCTTGGTTGGAACCTATTAGCTTCGTCGGTTCTGCCAACTTCGCAGGGACTGTGAATGAGCGCCGCACTCCATATTGTCTTGCTGGAGTAGTTGACCCATTATCTGGCGCCAGAGGTGGTGTCGATGCGCTCATTATTCGCTCTTCATCAGGGGCATGCCTGACTGGTAAACAGTTGTACAAGAGGTAGTTCTCTCGTAGCCTAAGCCCGTGATCAAATGTAAAGTTTGCTATGGCGCCTTAACCAAAAGTTATTTGCAAAGTGGGTTTGGAAGTATGGAGGCTGGTTCGAGAGAAGTCGGGAGGCTTGGGGAAGCTCAAACCCCAGATCTTCGCCAAGGACGCACGGATAATCTACATTGCTGGATGGCACACGTCTGCTTTCTTCTACATATGTACAAGCTATAATGGACTGAAATTCTTGTTCGAGGTGTGTCTCTTTGATATTAAGTCACTGTAAACTTTTGTGTAATTACGGGGCATACATTGAAATCTTAATACCCAAGCTAAAGTCTTCGATGTATACTGTACCTTCGAAAAAGCGAATACGTCACCCCACATGCCAGCTTTCGAGGCTTGTCAGGTACGATATTTAGGACGAACTTCGAACAACAACCTGTCCCGCTTGAGACCAAAGAGGTAAACATATTTTACCTGCTGCCAACCTGATGACCTGACAAGATGTCGAACTTCGAGCCGAATGCAATACTAAGAGGAGCACAGCTCACGCTGGTTGGGGGTACGAGCACGACACCCCAGAAGTGATATACCATGATAGTTGATCCTAACTAACCCTACGTTAGCGAACCGAGCTCTTCAGAATCCATCCCTATTCACTTCAGAACACTACCGTCAAGCCGCGTTGGCCGTGGTAGCTGGTATTGTTATTCGAATGCTGGTAGCAATTCCGGTACGAAGTTGATTCGCGTCTTACGTCTAGCTATCATAGCTTATCCATTGCAGACGATCGGAATTAGAGTCCTGATATGGTTATTATCGCTATTTATGAACTTGGAGAATTCCACCTGGGATAATGAACTTCTTGATGGACTTGTTTTCCTGGAGCATACTGTATTACAAGCCCCGTTCTTTTTCATGTCCCTCATGCGGTATATTACGCCTACTCTGGACAATATGTATGTCTCGATCTAAAAACAAATGGCTAGATCATAACTTACGAGAGACTCTAGGTTTATGCAGTCTTTGCAATGGGTAGACCAGACCTACGCTCAGAAGCACAAATCAGAGAATCCTAAAGATCTTCGGGGAATGTATTACCCTAACCTCCGCATGTATGCTATACATGGAGATACCAGCAGCCGGAAGAGTCCACGTGAAGCTGTTCAGGCCTTCCTCATCCGCTACAGCCGTAAAGCGGGGATTTCTCTAGCAGTATATCTGCTGACATTCGTCCCCTACGTTGGCCAGTTTGTCCTTCCAGCCGCAAGCTTTTATACCTTCAACAAAGCAGTTGGGCCACTGCCGGCTATGGTCGTATTTGGTAGCTCTCTCCTTATGCCAAAGCGATATCTTGTAGCATTCTTGCAGTCATATTTCTCTTCACGCAGTCTTATGAGGGAACTAGTAGGTGACTTTTCTTTATATATCCGCAAGATTCCTTTTTATATACGTGTCATCTAAGAAAATGATAGCTCGAACCTTACTTTGCACGGATACGGTTTAACAAAGAGCAAAAGAGAATGTGGTTTAGAGACCGCGAAGGTGTCCTATTCGGGTTCGGTGTAGGCTTCTTTACATTCCTGAAGATCCCTTTACTCGGAGTTCTCATTTACGGCATCGCTGAAGCGTCGACTGCGTATTTGATTACGAAAATCACAGACCCTCCGCCGCCACCTGCAGAAGCCAAAGAGTATGCTGAATCACAAGTTAAATGGAAGAATAAGCAGATATTCCTCACACTCCCTCTCGCGAATCTGGATGCACACAACATCAAAACCTCGGAACGAGATCAAAATCCCCTTTATACCGAGCTTCCGAGTAAGAAGTTTACTTGAAGTTCAAGTTCCAGAAGCGGAAGAACGAGTAAGGGCGGGGTTCGGGGAAATTATCTCTAAATGATACAAGAGTAGAGTTTGTAACGTTTTCTAAAACATTCAGGAGATAATGGACTATCATGTAACGGCAATTGCTTTTTATGCATCTACCTTTCCAAGTGTCCTTCAGTTTAACTAATCGACGATATCCCCCGCCTTGCCATGACGACTTTTTGGGTCGTGTGCGAGCTTTAACAGCTACCCCGCGCTATGCCAGAGCATATTCTCTCTACATAGGTCCACGGAGCATCAGACAGCTCCCGCGTGTTCTTGACTAACATTCTTGCTTTTGATAGCCGTTATCATTCAGTGCTTACTAGGTCCCTTTCATCCAGCCGAATCATTATTCCGCTATCAAGCACTCCACGTTTCTTCTTATGGTATATCACCAGTACCTTCCCCAGAATGTCTTCCACAATCTCCAGGTCGAATTGTTCTTCTGTACTTAAGCCCATCACTCGTTCAAAGCTTCATTGTATTTCCTTGTTTATCTCCAGAGAAAAAACGAGTCTCTACAATGGGCAAAAAAGAGATTCGTACTGCTGCTAAGGTGTCATTCGACCAGCCAGCTTCTGAGCAATCTGTTCTCCACGTAAGCTCTCTCAATGATAGGAAGTAGCTCAATGAGTAACGTAGAGCTTCAATAGAATCGTTGGCACCCAGATAGTCCGTTCTTGTCGATTGCTCTATCATGAGATGCGAGGCTGACCAATTGAAGTCCCTACCTGCGGTACAATTAAAAATGGAGAAGTTGTGAAGATTGAATGTGTAGACTGGACCGGGTAAAGAGCTCCATCCATTGTTTTTGTCGGCTTGTACTGACTCAAGAGCGGTAGTGGCCAGATTAAAAATAACGACAGCGCAGACGATGTTAAAAATGTTGATCTCACCAGAGTGCACTATCTGACGGGTCCATTCGAGATCGAGACAGCAGAACCAGGTGACGTTTTGCTGGTCGAGATCCAAGACGTACAGCCCTTCCAAGATCAGCCTTGGGGGTTCACTGGAATATTTTCAAAGGACAATGGCGGAGGATTTTTGGATGAGATTTATCCTGAACCGTACGTAGCTCTCGCAACCGGCTAAGTCTGTTCATCCGTCCTAAAGTCTGTCATTTTGAAACAGCGCTAAGGCGATCTGGGATTTTGAGGGAATCTTCTGTTCATCTCGTCATATTCCTGTGAGTTTATTCAAGTCCACGCTCTTGGCCATGTCTGAGAGAACACGTCATTGATATGTATTCAGGGCGTACGGTTTGCGGGTCTTATTCATCCTGGCATCTTGGGTTGTGCTCCATCGCACGAAGTCCTAGCAGAATGGAACCGTCGTGAGGGAGAACTAATCTCCGCGATGTCAGATGTCTCTCGGGTCGTTGCACTACCTCCTGAACCACAAAACGTACATGTTGGGAGTGCTAGCGACGAGATCAAGCAGAAAGTTGGACGAGAGGGAGCCCGCACTATACCAGGACGACCGGAACATGGAGGCAATTGTGACATTAAAAACCTTTCTAGGGGTAGCAAGGTATACCTTCCGGTCCACGTCCCTGGTGCGAAATTCAGCGTCGGCGATCTACATTTCTCTCGTAAGTGGCTCCATAGATATTGGTGTTTGATTCATGAATGCTGACATGGCTGCTAATAGAGGGTGATGGCGAGATATCCTGTACGCCAATTTGAAATGTGATACTCTCCTTTGATGTTTCCAATGCTAATCGCGTAATAGTTTGCGGCGCCATTGAGATGGCCGGGGTTATAACCTTTAAGTTCACGGTCATGAAAGGAGGCATGGCCCAACTTGGTATGAAATCGCCTATCTATATCCCAGGTCCGGTTGAGCCGCAGTTTGGGCTGGGGAGATATATCTACTTTGAAGGGTTCAGTGTGGACGAGACCGGCAAACAACATTACATGGACGCCACGGTCGCCTACCGTCAAACTAGTCTTCGTTGCATCGAGTATTTGAGACGCTTTGGTGGGTGGACTGGAAACTTAAGCTCAATAATCACTAACGCTCTTCTAGGTTACAATGACTACCAGATTTATCTTCTTTTGTCCTGCGCACCAGTCCAAGGCCATGTTGCAGGCATCGTAGATGTAAGTTGATTAATCAATCTTATCGTTATAGATGAGCAACTTACGTATCCAGATTCCAAATGCCTGTACCACCATGGGTTTGCCTATGGATATCTTTGACTTTGACATATCACCTAGTGCACTAGCAGAGAAGAGGGATCTCGGGACTTGTGCCTTTTCTAGCAAATAATCGTATATTTGATCATGTGATGATGTGCATAGACACGTTGTCTTCGAGCTCCCAGAGTTCGTAAAGCTCACACCGTATTTCGTTGCTTCTTCAGAATGTTCACCGAGATTGAAGAAGTGTACCGGACGCGAGGGACAATGTATCAAAACCGTCAGCAAGTGGAAATGCACATATATTGAATCCGTAAAGTTTTGAGTTTCAGCTCGCTCTTCGATCAGCTAAATGTATGATTGTATGATTACTTTAATAATTCCTGTCTTTTCCTGCTAAGCTTTTTATCCGACAAAATATACAACTCACTCGACAAGGGCGAATACCAGAGCTCAACTTCCTATTCCTTATCCGCAAACATCTTCAAAGGGTTATGATGAGCGAGGTCAGACTGTATGGCGCATACGAAGTAGGAATCAATTCGTATGTCCCTAATCCTTCCATGTCCGGACGCATTTCACGATCTACCTACACGGGATTTTATTGATTATCGTTTAAGCATGTACCCATAGAGACTTTTGAAGACCATTGAAGACTTGAGAGCTGCATATGTCATTGTTCGGACCAATGACCTTCTACGTAACCCTTGACGATACTGGTATGACCGGGATAACCAGTAATGAATTCCTTAACGATGCTATGTTTAGCCGACAAAAAAATAAAACTCCGAATGTGTATAGATCTACACGATCTAACGGTTGCCGTATCCTTAGGTTCCCCGAATACGATTCTCTTTACTTCACACTTGAGATGCTTAACTTGACCTCTGACGTTGAGCGAGGAATCGTTGTACCGCGAGTGCCGTCTTGACCAACTATCATGAGAATGTCTCCCATGTCCCACCTAGGCCAGCTCCGAAGGTTCTCCATCCCGGGCAATCGCTTCAACCGAGAGGCGAATGGTACAGTAGCATGGCCCAACGTCGCGTTAACCGACATCAAGGGTGCTTACATAGCATATGCTTGCAACACGAGAAAGCCATGAAGGTCTAGTAGCGGTGGAAACTTCATGAATTGGAGGTTTAGTTGGGTAGGATACGAAGTGTTTACTCCACCCGGTCTGTTGATTTGTACTCAGATCGTCATCGTTGCTAATCCTGAATTGCCTTTGTCGCTACACTAACTCTATATAAAGGCTTTCGAAAGAGTACATTTAGTTCTCTTCTCATTATCACACAGCGATTCACAGTAATTCACGACTAGCGCCTATTCATTTCCAAAGATACTCCAAAAGCCTTCTTTTTTAAGTCTCAAACACAAACCAACACCGCAACTATGAAGTCCACAATTATCGCCTCGTCTCTCTTCTCTCTCTTGCCAGCCATTATGGCATTGCCTGCCCCGGCTCTAGCTCAAGAAGCTGAGGTCTCTAACAACTTCGTTGGCATCTCCGCTCGATCTGCATCTCCTATCCATTTATTACCTGTGGTCACTCACAACAGCGCATTCTGGCTTGGAGGAGAGACTTATTCCTACTGCCCAACTCAAGTTGAGCCTAACTGTCCCCCAGGCAACACAACTGTGTTCGCCGGAGGAGACGAGTATCTTGGCCTAGGAGTCCTGGTTCCAGGTGGCCAGAGCGGTAAGTCCAATTATAACTTTTGTCTGTTATTCAAGACTAATCTAGCATATCAGTCTATATTGCCCAGGACGGTTCTATGACCCATACCACCGCCCATTCGGCCTATTACCCGCCAGGCGCAGTACGTGATGGGTGGACCAGGACTGAGGGAGAGAACTTCGGTCATTTGAGCCATGAAGCCGGACTTGTCGCCTGCCCTGTTGAGGGTGGATACAAGATCTTTGCCCAGATCCCAACATTCGTCGCGCCTAACGAGGATTGCCTTGGGTTTTCTTTCTTGACTGGTAACGTTACTGAACAGGTCGGCGCGTGGCAGTACTAGTTCTATTCAACGTACTTTCGATGAGTTGCATTTCGAATGTAGAGCGACCGGGAACACATTTTGATAGTAATTAGCATATGCATGGGGTTAGGCGCAAGATATAGATATAAATTAGACACTCCTTCATTGACGGCTTCCTGCAATTTCTCTTTGGTCTTATTGACGACATCTTCTTCTGAACCATTAGCCTGAAAATTACCCATGACTACGATCTTATCTCTGGACTTCATTCCTTTGGCTATTTGCACATCTGATTTTGGGACGTTCAATACCTACGAATAATTAGTTCCATCCATTCTAGTCCGATTACAACAACATACCTCCGCGATAAGCTCTCTGACCGCCTTGTTCGCTTCTCCTTCTCTTACTTGAGCAGCAACACAAAGTTCAATTGCCTCCGCATTGACTGCAGTAATACCTTCACATCTGGTACTTGTTCCTGGCTTCACATGGCAGGCTAAGTGTATTGCTCCGCCGCACTGCTTGGAGCTTTTTAGCAACACCCACCGGATAGCTGAAGAAGTGCTCGTTCGAGCTTGGGAGAGTAGAAGGAATCTTCAGTTGAAATTTTCAGTGCGACCTGCCTATTCTAATATCCTTGTACCACGTCACATGTGATCCGGGAAAGAAAGGTTTATCGAGTCTCGAGATTACAAAGGCAACCAGTAGAGTATTCTCATCGGAGCCGACGATGTGAGTCCAAAGCAATATCCCTTTCCTCATACATAAACGTGAATAGGATTCGATGATGAGTATGTCAGATGGTGCAGCTTTCACCTTGGCAGATATGGACGAACTCCGTTGTCCGGTCACCCTGTCCGATTTCCGGCTGTTAGTAGTTTAGCCCACCGACGTCTCTCTACAACTTGCTTTTAGGGTATATCCTCAAATTCCATAAGAGCCACTTCCCCTAAGTGCAGCTGAAGGCGATATTAGCAACAATTCCGTCGTAACCATGGGTTCTTTACGTAAAGAACGGCTTATCAAGATCCATCCAGGAATAACATAAATACCCCTCTTTGTCTGCTTTTCATAGCTTTTCAGAAATATCCTTAAACAGACTGTTCAACTGTAAAGCATTACCTTGACCATCACACCAACGGTAATTACAGCAACGCTTCCCAAAGGATGACATCCGCGCCTACGTTGCAGCCAAAGTTCTTACCCCGTCGCGATGACCTGGGACTTGTCGCGGTGGGATTCTCTGGGGGTCAGGTAAGAGCCACAGGTCGACTCCACTATCATCAGCCAATATCTAATACAGCATGTCCAGTGCAAAGCCGGCGTCGATGCTGCGCCCATGGCTCTAATTGAGTCTGGCCTTATCGATCAACTAAAGAATGATCTCGACTTCGATGTAACGTACGATGGACAAGTGCATTCTTACTCCGAGATGATACCCGCAGATGATCCGGACCACCGTGGTATGAAGAAACCGAGAGCTGTAAGTGCTGTCACAAAAGCTCTAAGTGAGCAGGTCTACGAGCATGCGTCCAAAGGAAGGTTCGTCTTGACACTAGGTGGAGACCATTCGATCGCGATAGGATCTATAGGAGGCACAGCGAAAGCGATTCGGGAACGGCTTGGACGGGAGATCGCTGTTATTTGGGTGGATGCACATGCCGACATCAACACGCCAGAGACGTCGGATAGTGGAAATATTCATGGGATGCCAGTCGCTTTTCTCGCAGGGTTAGCAAAAGAAGAGCGAGAAGATATTTTCGGATGGATTCAAGATGACCAGAGGATTAGCACTAAGAAATTAGTCTACATTGGCTTGCGAGATATCGACCGCGGAGAGAAGAAGATTCTCAAGGAGAACGGGATCAGAGCGTTCTCAATGCATGACATTGACAGGTGCGTATATTTTATGTTTAGAACAATTATTCTTCGGCTTCTAATAGGTAATCTTAGGCATGGTATTGGTAGGGTCATGGATATGGCTTTAGGTTGGATAGGTACTGATACCCCTATTCACCTGTCCTTCGACATAGACGCATTGGATCCACAATGGGCACCAAGCACAGGCACCGCGGTTAGAGGAGGTTTGACACTCCGCGAAGGTGACTTCATTGCAGAATGCGTAGCGGAGACCGGATCGCTTGTTGCCCTGGATCTTGTCGAAGTCAATCCCGCTTTGGACGAAGAGGGAGCATATGAGACGATCAGGGCTGGCTGTTCAATCATCCGTTGCGCTCTTGGAGATACCCTCCTCTGAGAAATCAATACTGAATGTTTCATAAGCTGCTTCTTTTACTTCCACGGCTTGCGTGCATATAGCGGTTTAGAGGCTTAGAGGACCGCACTAAGGGGGCATTTGTTTCTGCATAAGACGGCTTTGGCGATAGCTCATGCTGTAATAAGACACATTTCGTTGATATATTCCCCTCCGCGATCATGCCTCAACGATACTGCTCCTTTGCTTGGACCACACATTTCACAGTAAACTCGCTTTGTTGCTGTTCTTTTTAGTATATACACTGCCACGGAACTCTCCTGTGACCATACTATCCGGCTCCTGTACCAAAGTACGCTTAGTCCTAATATACGTTGTAACATGCACCATTCCGAGAGATCAGAATGTGTAAGACCCTTAGATAAGTCAACTATCTTACCTCAGTCATGGTGGGTAACATCTAATTCATGCGACGTCATTACTGCGAAAGTGCAAAAGCTACTGGTGCTACGAGAATGTTGATCTATGGAAACGCACTCTGCATTCTAATAACTTGAACATACTTTACGATTCGGTATCTACCACTCCACTATGCCTATCGCATTACAAAGACATCCAACTTCTGGCGGACTTCTGAGATCTGTTGGAGCAGTCGTAAAACAAGGAGGGCTATACGGAGCCCCACGGCTAGCTCCAATAGCTCCACATCTTTTGCAGCAGCGATCTCAACATCGGAGCATCACCATTCACACACTCGACCATGAGAGAGATAGTAAGATCTTCTGGCATCAATGCATGTAAACGTAATTAACATAGTTCACTGCAAGTTAGAGAGCGCGTGGTTATCCTTGGTTCCGGTATGATCCTGATATCCAAATAGAAATGTGAAAATTCAGCTAAAGTTAACCTGTAGGCTGGGCTGGCTATACATTAGCAACTCAGCTTGATTCGAAGAAATACCAACCCGTAATCGTATCTCCACGTTCCTATTTTGTTTTCACCCCTCTTCTTGCTTCCACGTCCGTCGGAACATTAGAATTCCGCACTGCTCTCGAACCAATTCGGAGCAGACGGACAAAGGTTTCGTTCTTCCAGGGATGGGGGGATGATGTCAACTTCAAGAACAAAACTGTGACGATTGAGGAAGGGGTTGATGACCCACGTCAAGGTTTAGCTCTAGCAGGCGATCGTCATGAAGATGAGACGCCGTTGCAAAGGGAGAACGAGAAAAAAGTAGAGGCCAAAAAGGGCGAATTGTTGGATCTCAAATACGACAAGCTTATCATTGCCGTAGGCTGCTACAGCCAGACGTTTGGTACTCCTGGAGTAAGGGAGCATGCTCTGTTTCTGAAGGACGTTGGGGATGCTAGGAAAATCCGCAACCGTCTATTAACATGCTTTGAAACCGCTTCACTTCCGACAACAACGGATGAAATGAAAAAGAATCTATTGAATTTCGCCGTCGTGGGCGGTGGACCCACTGGTATTGAATTTTCTGCTGAATTGCACGATATCATCATGGAAGACCTTGCTAAAATATATCCCGGGCTTATCAAATTTCATAAGATAACAGTCTATGATGTGGCCCCAAAGGTGCTCTCTATGTTCGATGAAAATCTAGGCAAATACGCTATGGATACCTTCCGTCGCGAAGGCATCGATATCAAGACATCACACCACGTTCAAGGATTACGGCTTGGCCTTCCAGAAGAAGCGGATAAAAGCAAGGTCAGAGATGACCATGGATGCTGGACACTCAAGTTAAAAGAGGAGGGCGAAGTCGGCGTAGGCATGGTGGTGTGGTCAACGGGGCTCATGATGAACCCTTTTGTGGAAAAGGCTTTGGGAAAGCCTCAGACTCTATCAAAACATGGGGTTAGATTCGAGACAGGAAGAATTCAAGATGCTACTCAGAAATGGGTTGTTAAGAAAGACAGTAAGTCTGGTAGTATCATAACGAATGAGCAGCTTAGAGTAGTCCTCGAGACTTCTGAAAAGGAAGTGAGCGCCTCTCGCGCTATATTGGAAGACGTCTTTGCTGTGGGTGACTGTGCAGTTCTCGAGGGAACCATGTACCCAGCTACAGCACAAGTCGCAAGTCAGAAAGCTGGGTGGCTTGCCAAACGATTGAATAAAGGAGACATTGATAACTCTGCTTTTCACTGGAAAAATATGGGCGTGATGGCTTACGTGGGCAATTGGAATGCCATCTTACAGGGTGGTAAAGGAGGGAACGTATCCGGCCGCGCAGCTTGGTTTATCTGGAGGGGCGCCTACTTAACCAAGGCTGTGAGTTGGAGAAATAAAATACTGATTCCGGTGTATTGGTATGTACTGTACTCTTCTACTCCATTTATGTGATCGGTATTCACGTACTTTCACAGGTTTGTCAACTGGGTATTTGGCCGGGACATCTCTCGATTTTAGAGATGTAGACATCTTGCCAGATACTCAATAATTCCTTATAAGAGGGTTTAATTGCTCGAACACTATCATGAACAATTTTTGTAAATAACGTACCTATTCAGGTAATCTACTATAATACTAAGTCACGTGGAGTTCATAGTGTCACCATGAGGTGGGAGGCGTTATAATAATTAAGTAGCAGTCGAACGATTGGGCTGTTTATTTGGGATTGGAACTGCCTCCTCTTCTATAGATATGGCAGGTTGTATATGATATCTGTCGTGATTCGTTCATCACATTTTCGCAAGCGGTTTCTGGTCTCTCAGAACGCCAACGCATCTTGCTTCAACAGGATCCCTGGCCTGACCTCACATTAACAAGCCTCGTAAAGACGTCTCGTCCCACACGTCTCTTTAACGGATCTGCAGCTCATTGTCCTATTCACAGAAATGCAAGCAATCGCAGCGAAGCTCTCCGCTTTCCCTACCCTCCCTTCTGAGTCGTTCTCGTCCTTTGCGGCTAGCTGCATAGAACAATCTGCCATCCGACGGAGACAATATCAGATACACTGACGAGAAACAGTGTGCCATCTGGCTTATCGCGTACACCTTTTGCAATGGTACGCAATTGTTTCGTCTTTTACAGCACATATCTGTTCATTGGTAGTTAAGGGCCAATGTGCTAACTCTTCCAATCTTGTTGTACAGGTAGATCCTGACTTTACTCATGATCATCTTGGCCGCATCGCCTCGGCAAGCAATCCTCTAGAGCCTCGTTCAGAAATTCGGACCAAGTTGAAATCTTCCCAAGGCTCAGTATTAGAGTCGAGAAAACGTGCTCCACTGTCAAAAAGGTCCATAGACACAACTACTACTCCGATCTCGCCTGTGTGGATTGATGTTGAAGAACACAATATAACTAGACCTCGAATTAAGCCTCGAAGGACTTCTGAGGGCACCAATCCTCATCGCACTTCTAGCTCTGTTCATAGAGTATTAGCATCTGAACTCGGTAACCCAGGCAAGGAAGCATTGACCCAAGGGTTTCTACCTAAACTCAGTCAATTACTCGAAAGTAGAGAGGATTCGCCTGCAAGGTATCAAGCGGGGCCCCTTAATGGTGGAGCTCATCAGAATACCCAATCGGGCCCTCGTAGAAATCATAGAAATACAGAGAACGTATCTACTCAACGTGCGAAGCGGTCCGGTGATGGTTATCTTCAACGCCGGGGAGGCTTATTAAATTCTTCTACGCTCTCATTACTATCAAGTATCACCAAATCATCTGGTACATCCAGTGGAAGTAATTCTACCATAACCCAAAAGTCTAACGATAGGGCATGTATAGCCAAATCTGAGCGGTCAAAGGAACGTCAGCGTCGATCTTCAGACACATCCGACACAATGGGTAAAAAGAACAAAAAGGGGAAGGCAAATCGTAAGAAGGGGCCATTAAATGTAGTTGACATCAAGGATGAGGAACAGGAACTACCTCAAGAGACTCGACCAGAGTCGCCATCCTCCGAGCAAGATACCCCCGAATCTCCACAAGACCGGTTTGTAGACTCTGGTATTTCGGTTCGGGGGAGTAGTCCGGATCCTAGCGAACATACACAGGGGAGCGATAAACAATCGGTCGCTCATACCTCAGAACAAGAAGAAGAGACCGAGCAAGAAGAGGAGCTATCCGAACTGGAGGGAGAGGTGCCGGAGCAGGACGAAGAAGTTCAAGGACATGACGAAGAGGTGCATGTGGAGGATTATCAAGTGCACGAAGAGGAAGAGGAAGAAGACGGACCGGAAGAGGATGAGGATCAGGTACTTGAGCAAGGGGAAGAACAGGAGCCAGAAGACGAAGAGGAAGAAGACGAGGATGATGACGGCATCGGTCATGATAATGTCAGTAGCCCACACGACTACCATGGCCTTGCCCTAGATAGACTTCGACCTCTGTCAATACCTTCATCGCCACGAGGACGGTCACCAGGAGACGCAGAAGATCAACGTTTACGCAACCGACTTCATGAACGCGAGCAACAGTTACGACATCATGTTCTCCATAGTCCTCAACCACAGCGCAGCCCTGGCGCCTATGAGAACAATTATCCTGGTCCTCCACCGTCCGCTCCACCCTTCGATCCTGAAATGCAATATAGCATGCCCCCTGGTTATTTCTACCAACCTCCACCACCGATGTCAACTGCAGGAGGGTATCTCGCCCCTGCTATGTCACCGCAGACACAGTTACAGCCGGTATACCCTAACCAAGTTGCATCTCCAAGCCACGGATATGAAGCTGCACCACCAACTCACGGATATGATACGTCACGTACTACTGTGACCGGTTATGAGCTTCTTGCTGCAAAGCTGTCTGACTGCACAGATACCCGACATGGGTCTAGTGTTGGGATTCGGCCCATGTATCGGAAATTTGAGAAGTTAAACCATCGCGTGCTCTTACATTTACAAGATGAGATTGCAGAGCTAGAAGAGGAGCTGCGCTCATTAGATGAATGTGTGGCACAAATGGCCGAGAATACTGGAGCCGGGCGTACACAACCAGCATCCCGGCGAATGGATGCGCGATATGGAAGTGAATGGCATTTTAGGCGGACAGAGCTTCTCGGCAAAATATTCATGAAGCTCAATCAATATAGTGAGTCCCTTACACAAGTTGCCGCTTTGGTTTATCGCTGATTGTTTATAGATCAAGCACTTACCTCATATAACGGAGTGAGCACTTGTCTTGAGCCTGCCGCTATTGATAGCATCCGGGCATACAAAAAGTGGATAGAACGTAACGCATGCATTGATAAGTCGGAAACGCAGTTCTTGGACCATAAAAAGGACCTTCTATCGATGAAGGCATTCTCACTTCAGGATACGGTACCGTCGGTGCCTTTAGCAACGCCAACGCCTTCAACCCTTTCGACTCCTTCGACATCAGAAAAGTCGGTCCGTATGTGCTTTACGTTGACCCTGCTTCTTCCTCTCTTGGTATTCGCATTTGTCCCTAGTGTCATAGGAAGACTGCTCGTCCTTACTGTGATTAGTGCTGTCGAGGTAGCTATCGTCTCCTCTACAGAGCTTCTACAGCTTTTGTCTACCAGCGAATGGATGACTTGTGGCGGGGTGTAAGTACAATGGCATACCTAAAAACAATTCTCTAAGGGTACAGTACTGATGCTAAGTTTGTAGTTATTTTGCCGTCATGGCTGTCGTTGCCGGCAGTTTCCAATGAACAATCAGTATAGCTTCATGAACGAGCAGGTCCAACAGGAAGATCTGAAGCTATCTGAATGAGTAACAATGAAGTTGATCTGTTTGCTATATTCATCCTTTACGAAATGATGTGCGTTCTAGCGATGGATGGCGTCCGGATTGACACTTTGACCTCAATTGGGGTTGAGGTGTTGGCGGATGGCGCTACAGCGGTGCAACCAATACCCCGGATATTGTTTTTGAGGCGTCTTGAGATCTACATCCAAGCGCCTCTGGGATGAGGGGAACTTTGGGGAGTTTGGAACTTTGGATTAGGATATACGAAGGGTTGCGGCATCATACCCGCCGTATGCGATATTGCTCATTTCCTTCTTTCCTTCTTTCTCTTTTTGAGACACGCATTTTACTCCTGGCGTATTACGATGTTCGCGTACCACTCCTGCACGATGTGTAATGATAGATCAACGGCCTTTGCTTTGAATGATGATGATGATGATGAAATGAGAGACAACAATTATATTGCCAAGAGGTATGTGGAAATAGTGTGAAGGCGAGAGCGTTCTCTTCGACTTTACGGTACTTTCAATTCGATGAATAATGCATCGTGAGGACTCGGTACTCGTACTTACGTTATTAGCAGTATAAGTAGCAGACTACCTTACCGGTAACTGGTAGTAGCGTCTCTATTATTATTATTTATTTTCCATCAATGCGCCCTGAACCTGAAAGCCTTCATCCAAGAAATATTCCGATCTGAAGCTCTGACTCTCTAGATGTTTGTCCTCATCATCGCTAGCATCATGCTGTGCCACACGCCTATCTCCAGCCCTTGTCTATCATCTGCTCGCCTCTAGAAATAACAGTGGGGGAGACAGTACCGCCTTTTTTAAGCCCGTGATAGCTGTTCAGCAGGAGATAGAGTAGACGGGTGCTCTGAGGAATAATGCCCCTGTAATTATCGAACGGGAAGTTCCAGTCGATGGCACAGTCGATGGCACAGTCTATGGCACAATTGATCCGAATATCTTCTCTACTTTTTATATCTCGTTCGGTAGCTTACAATTACTATTGGTTTAGCAAAGCAATACGAGTTTGTCTGCTGACCTCGCCCGTAAAAAGCTAAGGGAAAAGAGAGGCAGTATCTCCGTTGTGGTGGCCCTTCGCCTCTTTTTAACCTAGCTTCCATAAGGACCATCTGTCCCGGCTGGCGAAGTGCCTGGCGCCGAACGTCAGTTCGAGTATTCGTAATTTGGTACCTGAGTGGCCCTGAAGCTAGGCCTTGGGCGGCATCCTGGACTGCTGTTTTTGAACCCTTGGTTTCTGGTTCCTTGTGTGATCGGTTCTGGCAGTTGCCGTCTCCCTACCTTCCGTTAAGCTCGACTTTCATACTCGATCCTTGGAGACGATGACAAGACATTCAGACTGCCCTTACCATCGACGTATTAATTTGTTACATGCGCACATGTTTGACGAGAAGACTAATTCGATGACAAGGGGCTCGCAATTGGAAATTTGAGGTTCTTTCGTGTTCCCTCTTTTGGGTGCTAACATCCGGGTTGAGATATATCATGTAGATCGTTTATGTGAGCATAAAGGAGATGTAGATTGTTGGTTTCCCAAAGGGAGTGAGCCTTTCTTCTTCTTCCGGGAAGCTAAAAGTCTATCTGCACTTCTGCAGCCACGGTTATGCAACGAACCGCGTATTTTAAACATTTAGTTTGCTGTTGGTGCTGACGAAAGACCTGAGGAGAGGTGAGGTGGTATTTTCGAGTGTATCATCAAGCTCTCAAGGTTCATTTTATCTCTTGATCTACCATCTCTGCCCACATCCGGTCACATCATTCGCAAAATCGCATGTCGTGACTCGTTCAGAAATGAGAAGCGGGGGTGGCATCTTACGTTTTCACCCCTCCTTTAGGTTCCTTGGCTTGTCTGTCTTCAAGTGTCAACGACCGTTTCGCCGCCGCCATTATTGTTTCCAAGCTTCTCTTTAGTCCTTAGGGTGCCGAACTGCTTGAGCTTCCCCTGAAACCTCCAAATTATTGCGTTGCATACAATGTCCCAACGTAGCGTAACCTGTGCCTGAAAAGTGGTGCCTTCCCCCCCCCCCCCAGATTGTGCATCGTCAACGCCCATCGCTGCACCCTTCAAAGCTCGCTTGCACGTTCCATCTGCTGGCCTCAAACTTCTTTTTTTTTTTTTTCTTTAAGCCCAAGTCTTCGGTAGCCTGTGCACAGCGTCAAAGGTTTTTCGGCAGCTATTCCAAAAAATTATTGCAAAGCAGGTCTTACTTGAGGCAGGAAAAGGGAGAAATCCGATCAGGAAGGAACGGAAAGGAAAGGAAAGGAAAAGGAAATTTATCTTATTATTACAGGTGGTGCATCGGCTGTAATTACTGCTCATTCCTCAAAAAGAGAGTTCCTTGTCCCACTTCCGGGTTGCTGCCCCCCTCCTCCTCCCTTCCCAAACGAGGCCATCTTGAAACAAACTGGAAAACCTCCCTATCGCAGATCGCACTTTGCCAGACAAATACGGAGTACATT
Source organism: Patellaria atrata CBS 101060 (assembly GCA_010093705.1). NCBI lineage: Eukaryota > Fungi > Ascomycota > Dothideomycetes > Patellariales > Patellariaceae > Patellaria > Patellaria atrata. The sequence goes on from MU006107.1 coordinate 211,023, forward strand.
TTGGTCGCGCTTTCCCATTTGTCCCTGCTTCCCATTCTCCAATCTCCAATCTCCAATCTCCAATCTCTAACCTCCAACCTACTCTTCGACTTCTCTACACCACCTCACAACCTCGAGCGTGGTTTTCCTGTATTCCATTGGCGCCTTCGTTTCCCGTTTCTGAAATCTCCCTGCGCCTCGTCGCTTCTAATCTCACCAATCTGCACAATTTTCCTCTTCGCGCGCCCTGGCGACTCAAAGCTCGACCCTCTATCGCAACACCATCGCACTACAGTCGGAGAATAATAAACGCATCGTTTCAGGCTCGACAAAACTCTGAATGCTGGCACCACTCAAATCTACGCTTCCAACATTGCGCTATCAACCTTGCCATCCCCGCGAATAGTTCGAAACAGAGATACCACAGTAGCTCTGGGAGCTGAACGTAACAGTTACCCCGGGTCCTAAGGCTCATATCAACAAACGTCCAAGGGCGTAGAATTGTTACGGACCCTAAGATTGAGTAGGTGACTAGCCTTGGGAACGGCGCGGTTGAGCACTGTTACGCGGTCCCTGGCATCACCTTTCTTTGTTTGACTTTCTGGCTCGGCGACAAACGAATCTCGTGGTTCCCTGCATAAAACCTTAAGGGTCAATAACCATCGTTGACCTTCTCCTTACGACCGACTCGAAAAGACAACCTTCATACAAAATGTCGGTTGCAATGCTACAAGCTCCTTCGAGGGCGTCGACCTCCTCCTCGTCTTCCTTTGTCCCAATGACACGACAGAACACGATGTCTTCTCACGATGGAAGTAGGTCTGCAAGGCAATCAAAGCGGTATTCCGTCACGGCACTGTACATGTCTATGTCGGCGAGGGACAAGGAATTAGAAATTGATGATGAACTAGCAAAAGGTATAACTCAGTCTCAAGATTTCTGTTTCTCGCAGAGGCTGACGGTTCGATAGCTCAGAAGACGTTGCGAGAAATAAAGTCGAAAATCTCATCGCAGTCGAAGAAGAACTTCGTGCTGGAAAAGGACGTCAGATATCTCGATTCGAGAATCGCTCTTCTGATTCAGAATCGCATGGCTCTTGAAGAAGTGAGTTCTCTTGTAGTCAATATGTTAGCTGTACGCTGACTTTTAAAAGCAAAATGAGGTAGCCAGCCATCTTGATGACGCCACCGACCTTCAGGAAGGCTTCTTCCCCAATGATGACAAGACTCAAAAGTATGGCAACTTGATGTTCCTACTCCAGACCGAGCCCCGACATATCGCACACCTTTGCCGCCTTGTGACGATGGCGGAGATCGACTCACTATTACAGACAGTCATGTTCACAATCTATGGTAATCAATACGAAAGTAGAGAAGAACATCTGCTTTTGACCATGTTTCAGGTTTGTGCATTCTTGTGTGGAATCTGTCTAGAGTTTTACTGATCATGTCACGTAGTCTGTTCTCACGTACCAATTTGATAATACAGCCGATTATTCTTCTCTGTTACGCGCAAATACCCCTGTTTCACGAATGATGACAACGTACACTCGCCGAGGGCCTGGTCAGAGCTATCTCAAATCTGTGCTGGCTGAACGAATTAACTCTCTCATCGATATGAAAGATCTGGACCTGGAGATTAATCCGCTCAAGGTCTACGAAACTGTGCTCAGGGAAGAGGAAGAGAAATCAGGATCGCTACCGGACCATTTACCAAAGGGTGTTACAGCTGAGCAAGCAGCCGAGAACGAACAAGTTAAACAAATCATCGCACCTAGGCTAGAAATGCTTATGGACATTGCGGACGGTTTCTTGGATACCATTATCAATAACCTCGAGGAGACCCCCTATGGGATCCGGTGGATTTGTAAACAGATTCGAAGTCTTTCGAGACGCAAATATCCGGATGCGTCGGACACTACTGTCTGCACCCTCATTGGAGGGTTCTTTTTTCTGAGATTTATCAATCCAGCCATAGTGACTCCACGGTCTTACATGCTCATCGATAGTGTACCAGCCGAGTACCCTAAGCGAACGTTAACCTATGTGAGTTACTCTACATATCACCAAAGCTTGCTTTAAACTAACGTCTTCCAGGTGGCGAAAATGCTACAAAACTTGGCTAATAAACCTTCATATGCCAAAGAGCCCTACATGCAGGGTCTTCAACCTTTCATTGAGAACAACAAGGAGAGAATCAACCGGTTTATGCTTGATCTTTGTGAAGTTCAGGACTTCTATGAGAGCCTCGAGATGGACAACTACGTAGCACTCTCGAAGCGAGACCTTGAGCTATCCATCACTCTCAATGAAGTCTATGCAACCCACCAACTGTTGGAAAAGCACAGCGCCGAGCTGACGAAAGATGAGAGTTCCCACCTGAGTATTCTACTCAAAGATCTCGGCCCTGCCCCAGCACAGCTTCCACGAAAGGAAAACAGAGCGATCAACTTGCCTCTTTACAGCAAATGGGAGGTCCCACTCGATGATCTAACAGCAGCCCTGGATATCGACCAACAGGAGGTGTATTTTATGGAAGCTAAATCGACATTTGTCATGATCATGAGATCGCTGCCACCAGATGCAAAAGTTGCCCGACGACCACTCCGCCTCGACAGAATTGCTGAACAAGCAGCAACGACGAGGAACGATGTTATGGTGAAGAAGGGCATCAGGTGTATTGAGCTTCTGAGTCAGCTGCAAGAAATTGGGGTTATCGACAAAGCTGATAACTTCGCTCTTCTCAGAGATGAAGTGGAACAAGAGCTTGTTCACTTAGGCTCTATGAAAGATAAAGTTATAGAGGAAACTAACAAGCTTCTAGAGGTTTTCCGCACGATCCGTGACCACAACAATTACCTGGTGAGTCAGTTAGAGACTTACAAGTCATATCTGCATAACGTGAGAGGCCAATCCGAGGGTAAGTCAAGAGGCAAGCCGGAGAAGAAACAAGTCCTCGGTCCGTACAAGTTCACACACGCTCAACTTGAAAAGGAGGGCGTTATCCAGAAGAGTAACGTACCTGAAAACCGACGTGCAAATATTTTCTTCAATTTCACCAGTCCATTACCGGGCACATTCGTGATTTCGTTACACTATAAGGGTTAGTTCCAGAGATGACAATTCCCTTTTAGTCCATAGCTCATTGATTATATAGGCAGAAACCGTGGTCTCCTCGAACTTGACCTGAAGCTCGACGATTTGCTTGAAATGCAGAAGGACAATCAAGAAGATTTGGATCTCGAATACGTACAATTCAACGTCTCTAAAGTTCTCGCACTACTCAACAAGCGATTTGCAAGGAAGAAAGGCTGGTAAATCACATTAATATACCAGGCATCTCCTTAATACCTTGGACTTTATCACAACAGGCGTTCTCATCTTCGGTTTGGGTTGGATTCTTTGAAGCTGAGATTGCATCCCATCTAGGCACGGCGGGTAAAGGTGTTGACGGCTACATCTTATGGAAAGCGTTTGGAAATATCATCAGGGAAGGGAAGCGTCAGGTTCAGGGTCGGAAAATGAACGATCCGGATGTACTTTTGGAGGTGCTCAGAGGGATGGAATGAGATGTTTATGATCCGGGCCTGTTGCTGGATGTGCTCTGGGGCGGTATATTGTGTTCCATGAATCCCCCAAATTTGTGGATGGATTGGGAGGGTTCTCGGTTATCTTCTTCTTCTTCTTCTTCTTCTTCTTCTTCTTCCTTCTTCTTTACACTCATTGTAATGCACCCCTACAAAAGGGGCAAAGCTGGCTTTTATTATGGCTTTTAGGGATTTTGTAGAGCTTTTAGGTTGGAGGCTTTCTCCCCCCCTCCCTCCTCCCAACCACCAATATCTCTGTGGCTGGATCGATGAATGTAAGGTGGAAGCAACTTGGGAGCTTTTTTGGCGTTCGGTATCCGATCTGTCGATGCTGCGAATGATATCCAGGGGTGAAATTGTATAACATAACAAAAGGCAATTAGTCCCTCTCAATGAATGGTGATGGGTTTTTCTAAGTGAGTTGTCGGTTACGCTTTCTTTTTATGTTCTTTAGTGCTCAATGCATAGGACCTGCAGCATGGGATTTCGTGAGAATCGTCTCAGCATGTGAAACGACTTGTTGGTGACTGCGAATTGCGTTATGTTTCTATCACTTGTTGTGATAATGCGAAACTAATGGCTGCCTTGTTTTTTAGCAACTAGATAGGCGTCACAGCCTTTAGCTTTACAAAAGTACTATGACTGTAACTTTGTACACCATATGCAGCAGCCCCCCGGGATAGACCGAGCCAGTCAGAGCTATCCCTGAATCCTTGGATCTACGAGTACCTTTACAGGCACCAAGGCACTTTGACTCTTCAGGCTCTCGCTCTCGTCTCTTCCTTTCATCCAGCTATCTTTCCTAACCTCAGATACTTGCAGAGTCTACGAACTCCCATTCTTACTTTCTTATCTATTTGTGACCTAACACTGCTTCTTTCATCATACCAGTGCTAGATAGCTTCCTATACTCCCGTACGGCATCATGTCCTCCTCTATTGCAATCCCACAGAGGAAGAAGAACAATCCTATAAGCTTTCATAACTCTGCATCAAGCAGCTCCTCGCCATCATCCTATTCTCCATCATCCTCGTACTCGCCTAAGACAACGGAGGTGTCGTCGTCCATCGCATCGCCCTCCTCGTCATCAAGGTATCGGAATAGGCGGCCTTCCTTACTCGGTAGGTTCCCAAGATATGGAGACCCAGCCGAACCCGAACCATAACAAGTCATGATGGAAGTATGAATGGACTCATAGTTAATAATGGGCATAGGCTCCTCTCTCTCCAAGTCAGAGCATATCGTCATCAATGTAGGGTCAGAGGATGCACCTAGATTAGTACGTCACATCTAATCGTGAGCGATAACGATGCGAATGATTCTGTAACTAACCGTTCGACCTCAGGTTACGTGTGTCAAGTCGTCACAGGGCTTCGACTGGAATCAGGGTAAGTCTCGTAGATAACCACCCCTCATCCCGTCATACTAATCTCTCCGATCATAGAAATCTTCCTACCTTCCTACGCCGACCACCACTTTTCCGATCTCGAGCGTAAGCAGGATCCAGTCTATGATATTATCCTCACCGATGAGGAGGCCGCCTCTATTCTTCCACAATAGTTGCGTGCTTTAATTTCTGGGCTGGTGTACAAATACATGCTGCGGGTGTTATTGGGGGAGAGGTGTCGTTTCGGTGCATTTGGAGCAGCATAATAAGGTATTCAGTCGCGGGTATGGCTCTACTCAAACCTTTCTGTGAATATCATTGGCTTGTTTGGTCTCATCTAAGCGTTGAGATTGTAGGGGTTCACAGGAGTAGGACGGGAGCTGCTACCCTCCCTATGATAATCTTATGGATATATGGATATGTTGGAGGCATTATGAACTTTATGTATAACTATAAATCTGTGCTCGAATTTCTTTGAATAATCATGACGTGAATACAACAAGCCGTACTGTTATATGTTTGTTTGGTAGTTCTTCCCCATCTCACCTCTTTTGAGACGGCTTCTATTATCGTCTTGATGACCTCGTCAGGGCACTGGACGCCCCACGCGTCCTCCGGTCTCGGTAAATTCTCTCCCGTCCGCGGAGGGTCACACCCCTGCGCGAATCGCACACCTGCAAGGCACAGCCGCTGCAAGCGCTCGTCGCATCAACAACCCAACCTAACATCAAACCAAACAAACAACAGCCCATACGACAACCCCAAATTGGAGATCCCCCTTTCAACCGCACCGCTCAAAACGACCCGTCACTGCACCCCCAAAATCACGAGCTCCCCTATATCATTTGCATAGCCCACACCCGAGGGGCAGAAGCTTAGTTGGCGAAAGAGGATGGATACCGCACACAGAAAAATCGAGCTCCAGGCGCCGGGGGACCTGGCGTTTCTGGAGCAGAACGCGAGAAAGGCGGCACGGGAAAGGATCGATTTGCATTTACCGCCTTCTGCGGCGCCGGTTGGCGGGGAGGATAAACTTAGAGGGCGGGTAGAGGAGTTGGTTGAGGAGGTGAGTGTTTTTTTTTTTTTCCCAATAATTATAGAGAAAGGACAATGGGAGAGATAAGAAGAGGGATGGGAGGAGATAATAGAGAATAAAGATGCACTGGCTTTATTTACTTACTTGGCTAATTTTTTTATTCTTATTTTTTTTGGTTGGGCAGTTCCTCACCCACACCTTCGCGGCCGCAAAACAGAATATCTGCGTCAACGGCATGGATTTGGAGGAGAACGGCACCAGGAACGTGGGAGAAGGTATATATCTACCCAATTACCCCCCCCCCCCCCCCCCCCCCCCCCCTTTCCCCTTCCCCTTCTTTCCCTTCCCGCACACACACAGAGAGAGAAACTCTCCCACACCAAACCATACTAACCCACCCTGTCCCAAACAGACTTCGAACCCCTAGACACCCGCCTCGCAGACCGCCTCCGCGCCCTCGAACAGGCGAAAGAATCCCTCATAACCAAAGTCGCGGACCTGCGACGGACGGCGCCGGCGCTCGCGGCGCGCCAGTTCCAGTCGGCCTACGGGGCCTACGACGCAGGATTGCAGCAGCGGAGGCAGGAGGAGGAGGATGGAGCGGTGAGGGAGGCGCAAGGGGAGAGGTTGGAGGTGGAGCGGGTGGAGCGGTGGGATGAGGTTGAGGGGAGCTGGGAGAGGGCTACGGAGGGGTTGGTTGGGCTAAGGGGGGTTACGGAGACGGTGGCGAGGTTAGTCAGGGCGGGGGAGGTCGTGGGGTATTTGGAGGGGAAGTAAGGTGGGCTGGAGTTGTCATTCATTGCGTGAGGGCATGTTCGAGGAAAGCGGACATAGGGCAAGGCGTTCAGGCTAGGGATAGCTTTTACGGAGATGTGGGTTCGAGGGGCTTCTCGTCATCACGTTTGATATCCAGAAATGAGATTTGATCAGATAACAGTCTGTGAAATTTTTGACTGTGCTTGGAAAAGGCCCAGCTGGTGGAGAAACTCAGGAGTTACGTTAAGCGCATGTCCTCCATAATGCCGTCATAATGCTTCGGTAGGTTAGGGGTATGTTGAGAACATGTCCCGCTAAGCGCTACAAGTTGAAGGCTAGATAATTGATCGACCCGTCTAATATGCAGAAGACGCCATGCTGCTGTGATTCCCAGAGTGTTATAGTACATCCCTTGTCTCTTCGCCATTACTCCATCTCGATCTCTCAGACAATGTTTTCCAGCTGCCTCGCATAACTAAGCATGTTCTCGATTATTGTCCTGCTAGCTGAGGTGTTGTCTCTCTCCGAAGCTTGCAAATCGGCTTCCTTCGTGGGGAAATAGACGTGCTCGTCCTTGATGATCCAGCCACGATTTTCGGCAAATTTCACGACGGCACCTTCAGAGTCAAGTTTGAGGACGTTCTTGGCACCGCGGACGGAAAGATTCTTGTATGCAACTTCGGCGCAGGATGCAATTTCGGAGCGAATAGTGTCGCGAAGGATCTAGAGAGAAATGTCAGCCTTTTGTTCAAAGATCATACTTCTATTCGAGGTATCACTCACGTCGGAAAAGACTGCAAACTCCGGGCCTGGGACTTTCTCGACCATCGTCATGTTCCATGCGCGATCATAGGTTCCTTCTGACAACGCCTCCTCGAGCTTCCTCGGATACTGTATGAACTCATCGTCTTCCAGAGGTTTGCCGGTGCCATTCTTTTCTGCCGCATACGCCGCATTTATCAGCCTTTCCAACATCGTGTGAAAGCCTGAAGTGTCGCCCTGACTCAACAGCAGTAGGAGGTACAAGCCCGTGATCCGGCTCTTGTTGGCACCTTCGTGGGAGAGCATCTCTTCGGGGAGGTCGTAGAATGGTTGAAGCTGCTGGAAGTATCGCGTGAAGCCTTCTGCGTCAGGGAACTTGATACAGACAAAGGCTCCAGCTTCGAAGACGTCACGAGCGAGCTTCAGGTGCTTTTCTGGCGTGTCGCGAGCTGGGATCAAAGCATTCAGCTGCAGTAGATTGATCTTAGCACGGGCGAGGAGAGGTTGTATCTGCGCCGAATTGGTGGCGCTGCCGGCAGTCTTGTGAATTCGTCCAAGGATCTCTTGGAGCTCTTTTTCGGCCTGGTACGCCATCTTGATGGCGTTGAATTGTGCGGAGGTGGATTCTTCAGACCTACGCTCTAGAATTGTGGAGAGTTCTGGGGGAGTTGGTTCCTGTGTGGTACAGGGCGGTTCGAAGAAAGGAAGTGGAGTCGGAACTCCTTGTGCTGGAGAGTCCGCGGGAGGATTGGAAGACGGGTGTGATGTCTTCCAGGCGGTTCTGAGAAAAGTCGTCTCTTGTGAGGGACGGGAGTGATGGAGCTTTCGGGTAAACCTCGCTACGGCGCGTCTATAAGTAACAAGGGCTGTCAGTGACGTCCGCAGCTTGATAAGAACTTGCACAAATCGTTTGAACATGTTCAAGTGTGTTTTGCCTTGAATTTTGGATACGAGGGGTACGCGTACAGACCATTCTTGAAGCTTCTAGCAGCAGTTCTTGATATACAACCGTTCAGTTAGTTAACAATACTGAACGATGTACACGTGAAGATATGGCCACATGAGCAAGCTGTGTGTCCGTAGATCCGATGTCTCGTACTGTGTATGAAGAGAAGGATAAGCAAGGCAAGTTGATACCATCACAGACTGATGGTCTCGTGTTTACTTTTCACCTTCAAACTCTATAACCTTGTCAGTCAAGGAACGATGCGTATTTTGGTAACAGCATCATTCCCGGAAATAGATGTCGTACTATTGTACGGTGATATCAGTATGCCATTCCATTTTGTCAGATCACTTACTTCGTCTTGGTCCAAGAAAGGAGCGGCATCTTAGGCGCCGTTGTTGAAGTGAGATGTTTTTTCAAGAAGTCTGAGGGCGAGGAAATCCAGTTGAATACCTAGAAGGTGGACCTACGCGTTTGCACTCATCCGTTTGCACGCGTTCACCTTCACTTTGAACAGCGGACTATGTCGAACTCTTCAACATTCAGATTTACTTACTAGCTAGGTGAAAGCAAACAGGATATGAAGGCTCTCAGACCCGATTCTCAGTTCAACTCTACCAGCAGCAACGCCCCTCGATATTTCCAGACCTAAATTTCTAACAGTACCTCATATCTTCGTAGTGGCGTCTACACGTCTATCAGACCCCCTCGCTGAGCAGTACGCACTTCACGAAACACCACCTTCTCCCTAATTTTCCTCGTCAATTTCAGACAACGTCACCGGGAGCATGCGAAAGATCATTAAGAATCAGATCTGAGTACCCATAGAATAATAAGAATACCTCTTATTTCCTACTATCACCACCCCGGCGTACACCACCGGTTGTACGCCTGCTACGTCCCCAGGATCTTCCTATAGTATAACTTTTCAGTCCATTCTCAGAAGTCCCGAGCGTACAACACCAAGCGTAATACACCGCAAACCCATACCTAAAGTCAAAGAACCCTAGTATATTTCCCAAATATTAATGGTCTCCCCGGCCGGGAAGATCTATGTAAATGAGCAGTCCGGTCCCTGATTGAAACCCTAGATGGATAGAAGGGAGACTTGTACGGGATGTTTTGCCCTAATTTTGGTACTCTGTAAGTACGAAAGGTTTCGGAACGGGAGTAATTGGGGAAGAACTTATTTACCCAATACGTATGACGGGTAGCGATACAGAAGCGTATTTTCGTAGTTAAACGAGGACTATGGGATTTGAGCAAAGTGCTATACTGACTCCGTAGCAACTAACAGTATAAATCCACTTGTTGTATTATATGTTCAATCAATATCTAATTACTAGAATCATAACGCAATGCAATAAACTAAAAATAGTTCATGTTATACAGTAATGTTCCAACAACTATTCCCTCTCTCCATCTATCGATGCTCTCGGTGACGGGGGCAGAGGTTTCATATGCGGGTCGTGTCCTGGAGGCGCCCGCACCCCCAGTTCCGCGATCAGCGGTCCATGATATTCCTCCGCAGCTGGTGGGCTGCTTTTCACAGCGTCTTGATAACTAGGTGGATTATCATCCTCGTCTCTATTTGACAAGAGTCCCTCCTCTTCCATGTTCGCCACAGCATCCGTCAAGGTACTGGCATCAATGCCATTATAGATCCTCCAACACACGTAAGCAAGTAAAGCTGCTCCTCCGACACTCGCCGCAATAATAAGCGCAACCGGCCAAAATGCCTCTGCGAAAAGTGTCACATCGTCCCATTTGTCCAGTATGAAGTGTCGGAGCGAGCCAATCCTCCCGAAGCTATCAAATTCAGAGTACCAGATATACCGGTACCATGGGGAATCATTAAGGTCAGGGCAGCGCCAGGAACTACGATCGCAAGAGCCCACTGCGTGTGGGAGGGGTGGGAGATAATTGAACTGACGGCGGACTAGTTGAGCTTCCGTGATGGCGTAGTTACGTCGGGGTGAGTCGGACCGAGAATGATTCTCGTCACTCAACACAATCTGAATTCGCATCTGGGATGGTACGTCTAGGAGGATGTGTGAGTCGTCGGCTGTGACGCCGATGAGATTTAGGTCTAGGGTGAACTCGGGGTTGTAATATGTTATGGATGGGTCATCCCGAGGGGTTATCAAGCGGTCGTAGTCAAGTTGAAGGAGAGGCATCGCTGTACCGATCCGGAACTGCATGTCGAGAGGCTGCCAGTCGTCTAAGATCAAGATATCGAGCTCTTTTGCAGTTATGTTAGCTGGGACTTGATATGCCACGAGTCTAGGAGGAATGTCCGGGTTTGGGAGAGGAAGGAAGGGATGATTGTTCAGAATGAGCGTATGGTTCATACGGCACATGGTGAAGTTAAGGAGGACGGCGCTTGGGGAATCTGTTGGTATCCATCTGGGGACCCAGTGTCGATTGTCTTCATACAGTAATTTATACAGTGGTACTCCGGGAAGGTCGAGCTTGACTATGAAACTGTGTGCATCTGCCGTCCATGTTATATTCGCCGCAGCGCGGTGATGTATATAAGCTCTTGACGGTTGTATGAAAGGGATCACGCCAACGAGGATAATTGAAATGAGAGACTTCATGATGCGTGGGATGAGACTATAAACACGTGGAGAATGTCTTAATGTAATGAAAAAGTGACATACTGTAGAAGAAAAATAGCAACGAAAAGGAATGATATGGAGGGTCCCTGAGGTGATGTTGATATCGGTGGCAGTGCAAAAGGAGCGAAGGATTCGACCGCGAACCATTCCATGTCCACGACTCGAGCACAATTCTACTTTGGTAGCCGGCATAAGTTTCGATAGTACGACCCCACCAAGCCACAAAATGAGGTTGTAATACAAATATATTTTTGATTATCTAATCCTACCACTTTGTGAATCCGCCTCCTGCTGTAACGACGCCCTTACAGCGTTGTTGCATGCTCTCAATCAGTTCATGAAGCTGCTCAGTTGTAATCGCCTCCCATGCTTCCTTCACGATAGTACGTAATGTATCGTATGTTGGATTTTCAAGAGCCCCATACTTATGCTGTATGTAGTCCTTCATCCAGTTCCATACTGTCTCAATAGGATTGAGATCTGGTGAGAATGGAGGCCAAGTCATGGTGTTGATACCACGGTCTTGTAGCTCTTGAATCGTCGCTACCGCTGCCTGCCCAGGAGCATTATCTTGCATAAAGATTAAGCCTGGATTCGTCATTATCCACCCATGTACAATCGGTACGATACGATTGCAGCATGTATCTTGATTGATACTGCCCCATTCCTTCTCGCAAAAGAGACATGGCCCTTTTGTTGTACCGTTGAATGATGCCCAAAACATCCGGCCACGGTTACGAAGTCTCTTTGTAACCAGACATGTATCTTCTAGCTCTTCACTTTGTTCTCTTGTAACCCAAGTCTTTCGATGCCTTGTACCATTGACCCAGGTCTCGTCACTCCAGAGTATTGTCTCTGCCCAGGCTAATCTCTTCAAACAATTAGCCTCAGTTTAGGGAGATTTGGCTAATGCAATGTACCTTCGATATCCAGCGCGACGTAATGAGGATCGGATTGCATATTCACCAACACCCCAGTGTGCAAATATCTCAGTTGCGAGTCTCTGATAGCTCATACGACGTGTCTCTCGTGATTGAGGTATATATGTAATCAACTCTTCAACCTGCTTTTGTGATAACTATGGTGGGCGCCCGCTACGCTTCATTGGTGTAACTTGCTCGGCTTGACATGCTCGCTAAACTTGCTGGTATGAGAATCCAAGATGCTTGACAATTGCTTCATATGTAAGGCCAATTCCTCGTAATGTTTGGACTTGGATTCGTTGATCGCGAGTAAGATGATGGCGTCGTGGAGGCGTTGAGGGAGGCATATTCAGTATAGATAGATTTATAACACAAAGGTAATAACACGTGGACGCGAGGAGTGAATAGGATATTAAATAAGACGCTGAGTAAGAAATAATAGTATGAATATGGTTAGTATATACAAAAGCTTGGTGGGGTCGTACTATCGAAACTTATGCCGGCTACCACAGTACTGTAGTCTGGTATCATCGAGGCACCGTCTCGACTCAATATTATCTATATCCTATGAATGTTGTTACTGAATTGAAGTTGAAAGGTCATTAACTACAGTATACAAGAGTATTGGACCGTTACGTTACACTAAGGAGTACCCTACTGTGTAGAGCGATTTGATTCGAAGCTGAGCTTCCCTTGAACAACGAACGCGGGGTAGTCTAAATAGACATACCTCTACTGTAGCTATTTTCTAGTTGTCGGTACAGATGTTATCAATTACTCTATTCTTGATACTTACTGTACTGTATGGATCCAGTCATGATGTAGGAATTCCATCTCCAATTGAATATCCAACCGATATCGGGACAGCAAATCGAAGAAAATTACCAGCTACAATTCACAATTCGTTGTAGTACAGTCGAGGTATGCCGGCTTACTGCTATCTATCTTCCTTGAAAACAAGGCAGACGCCGATGAGTCTTTCGTACAGCCTGATGCGCGAAGTTTATATGGGATGACATTTCTATCTCCAATTTATTCTCTTCTCGTATTCTGTAACAAGAGGGCCAGGGACTTCAATAACTTCGTCGAAGATATGCCTTCCTCCAGATCGCGAAAAGTGCTCAAGGGTATTAGTTGGACAGTCTTCTGCATAGTCTGCTCTCCCCTAGTCTGCTACTACACTATTGAAGTGCTGCTGGAAGATGTTATTGATAAAAAGAAGCGTGAAGCAGCAAAGGTTAGAAGGAGAGAAAAGAAAGAACACCGAGAACGCGTTCCAGTTCCGTTACCAGGAGTACGGCCGCGACGTCTAAGTCTCCCTCTCTGTGAACCACCAGTTGAAGCTCAGCCGAACGAAAAGCGGCCTATACATGTGCTACCCATCAGGAGGAAAAATGTACGACAACCTGCAATTGTTCAGACCACTCTTGACCAGCTACAATCCCCGCTCTTCAATACTCTACCCGCAGAAATACGAGTCCTCATATACCAATACGCTATTGGGAACCAAACGCTACATATAACCCATTTGAATAAACGGCTGGGTCACATCGTATGCATGAACACAAGCTCTCAAAAACAATTTGGTGTGAGACGGCACTTTTGCTGGGGTTACGAGACAGAATCCAAGGAATTCATAAATGGCGATCCAGAGTTGTTTTCTAACACCATGGGCGAAGGATTTACCACTCCATCAAGTACAGGCAGTCTTCTTAGCCTTCTAAAATCCTGTCGACGAGTGTACGAACTTCCTGTCACACATAAAAATAGTAAAAGCTAATTCAAAAAAGATATTCAGAAGCAATCAGCATACTCTACACACGGAACATCTTCGCCGTAAAGCATATCCGTACAGTAATCGACTTGAACCATACCATCCTAACTTCAAGACTCCACCAAATTCGAACACTAGATCTGCGTTGGACCACACAAGCTCCGTGGCATGCGGAGAACATCGATAATCGCACGACAGTATATGACAAGAGGACTTGGGAGCACGTCTGGTCAATCATAGCTAGAATGGATGGTCTTCGTAACTTGAAAGTCGAGATTGGAGGACCTGGTCTCTTGGAACCAGCACACGTTCTGGCTGTATTGAGACCCCTCTATCACGTTAAACAGACGAATGTTTTTATGGTGACTATTGAGGATTGGCGAAAGAAGGTTCAGGGTGACCTACCTCCTGGTCCGTTCTTGCTGAGAAGCCGTTATTCGCGCACCAAAGAGGAAGTTGCATGGAACCCTTGATGAGCCTGTATCGTCTCTTGGTTCTGCACGATCGATTATTCCATAGTAGATACATATAAAAGTACTTGTACTATACCCTCGAAATTGAATCATCGATAGCTTACATTGTCCTATCATATCTTACTGAGTGATAAGAGTTCCATTGCGATTTCTGTGCTGTACTGCACTCTACAAGACCTTGATTGCTGAAACATTCGAGTAGGGGCTCAATTATGTTACGTGCACTCGCTCAACTTCGTCGGGTACGGTGTACCTTACTGGAATGGATATAGAGCCGTCCACTTTGTGTGACTTTTGTGACAGCCTGTCAGGCTGCTACAAGGTATTTGGGGTGGCTTTTAACATCGATATTGAGCTTACTGTTGGGGAAGTGTGGAGTGTCGAAAGCTGACAGAATCTAATATTCATCAGCTCCGCGACTCAATTCCGCCGGAAGACTTACCGATAACTTTTCAAGATGCAATATACGTAACCAAATCTTTGGGCATGAGATACTTGTGGATAGACGCTCTATGTATAATGCAAGATTCTATAGCAGACTGGACAAAACAAAGCAGCTCAGGTGGAGAAGGTACATCAGAATGCTCGATGCTGCATTGCAGCTATCGATGCCCATAATGGTTCAGAAGGATGCGTTCACATGAGAAAGATAGATGAGCATGCTCTCCTATTTCTAGAGCATACCATTCCTGCCCCAAAACATTCCACATAGCTGCTCGTGACAGCCCTGATATTTATATCCCCTTCTTGGACGCCAGAGCTCAGACCTATGAACAGCGTAATCCACGAAAATTACACTTCGGTAGATATGGTGTAGGTTAGGAGTGCCGTGTCTACACTGCGGACGAGTGAACTCCAAAGATGCATCAGTTATATATGAAGCCGGAGTCGAGCTGAAGAATCTACTGTGTTATCCAGTTCGCAAGCTTTATCCATCTCCGCTTACACTGTGGTACGAAGCTGCTAGATAAGTACACTGGAGGCTCTTTGATAGTTTTAGACGACAAGCTAATGGCAAATTCAGCTATTCAAACCAAATACGGCCATTTCTCGGCGACCACGCGGCTGGTCTTTGGAGACCTGATCATAACGTTTTCCTAAAAGGTTTACTGAGGGAAGTCGAACGACATCGAGCTACAAGACCTCCCATTGTTACTACGAGTAGAGCTCCGTCATGGGGCTGGGCCGGTGTGGACTGTCCTATTGATTATCCCGTATATCCCAGTATGCCAGGAGGTGAAATTGCAATTCTTTAGCTAGTATAGAGGAAATAAAAATAGCTCTGAAAAGCAAGGAGAATCCTTTTGGTCAGGTGTTGGATGGATACATTGAGCTCTCTTCTTTCATTACCACGGGTATTGTGGCTAATGACAATGACAGCCTCAGACTTGTGTTGCTGGTTGAGGAAAAGTTTATGGGAACCAACCAGATCACATTGGATGGGGGATTCGAATTGTATAGCCGGGATCTCGATGATGTTCCTATCCTGTAGCGTACTACCGTCACTTAGTCGCAAATTGTGAGGCTTATCGTAACTCAGACTCAGCGGGTTATATCCGTGTAGGCGTTTTTACAGTGACCGTAGCGCAGTTACGAGATAACTGAAGAGAGTTGACGGAGAGGAAGACGATAACAGATCGAGAGATGATGCGCCCCACGAAGTTGAACATCAGGATACCTATCCTCCTTGGACAAGAGCAAGGATTGGGGTAAGATAAATGCCACTGAAACGAGAGAGTTCGCCTCATTCCCAGTTCTACTTGAAAGAGGTTACAACACCTGGTAGATTTATATCCTGTTACTTGTCATCATTCGGACTGCTAAGTCATCATACGATTACGGTACAAGATACCATCTACTGTCGGTTTGTAGGCATGCAGCAAGACCGGAGTGTCAAGACTAGAGAGGAGACGAAGTGTCGGCTCTTTAGTTACGATGCGCTAGGACCGCAGACGAGTATCTTCAGATACCTTACACTGACGTAATTTATGTTCTTTCCATCATGTTCATATCAGGAGATAGTAGGTAAGTATGATCTAGGTAGCTGTGAAGCTGTATGGCTCATTCCGAATTTTACGACGCCTAACAATGCGCATTTTTGCGGTGCTCATGGACTATGAGATAGAGAAATATAGAGAGGAATTAACAAATTTAGAATGTGTCGATGTAAGTAAGAACAGATAGAAAGACGGAAGTTCTTTCAGATCATCTTTTCAATCGTAGCAAGTTTTTAGGTGGAGGTTAGCAAAAACCCCTGTCAGGACTGCAAACAGTCTAGCTCTAGTGGAATGCCAAGACCGTTTGGATCTTGCTTAAATTGTCGGCCGCCCCTCACTCTCGTGTTGCTCTTGTGCTTTCAAAGAACCGAAGCCGTCCAACCTAACCGAGGAATTCACGTCTGTGCCCGCCGTGCGCCGAAATTCAAACATCCTGACCCTTTTTGTGACTTTCCAAAGAGCCGCATGACGACGCATTCGGTCAACCTTCAAAGCTCTTTCTACCAATAAGATTAAACGCCTGCATTCGGCCTACTTCTTATGTTTCAATTACAAGCTCGAAACATACACGTCATTCGCAATTGAACCAGTCACTCAGCTCTTCTTGCAGACAGCCGCGTCTACAGGTACCACAAACATTCAACGCGACAGCGACTATCAACGCATCAAATCTTGCACTACAATACGCTACATCTAAAGGATCATTGCGTCCCTTTAGATTTCATCAACAATATTCGCATCACTCCCCCGCACTCGTCTTGTCCCTCCGAACGTCGCCGAGGACTATATCCAGAGCTATACGTATCACTCCGAACCCAACAACCTTTCATAAAAATTGATAATAGCTCGTTGAGCATGTAGTAGGAATGCTGATTAAATCACCGAGAAACCTACACTATCCTATTACTGTCACGGAGCTTCTTAAGCGACCATCAGATGAGGTCGAGAGATTTGCGCCTTTGTTCTCATACTACTATACTTCGAAGGTAACTGAACGCAACGAATTTGGCGATGAGTCCCAGGTTGAGCGGAAGTTTCCCACGAAGTTTGAGTGCGAGACCAACGGCACAATCCTCAATTGGAAGATCAATGCAGAGACCGTCATAAGTGCTCCAGGGTATGTTGTAATATCCCCTATCTCAAACTATATCTAACGTGTATCATAGCATCCCAATTGTCGAAGTAGATGAGCCATGTCGTCACGAGATACAGTTTGGTGGAATGTGTGCCACTTGTGGCAAGAATATGGATGAGTATGTAGCCAATTCCCATGAGTCTCACCTTATGCTAATATAAAAATAGAGTCAACTATGCGACTTCAGTGCGTGACTCAGCTCGCGCTCCTATTAATATGACACATGGTCACACTGCTCTTACTGTTAGTCATACCGAAGCATCACGAGTCGAAGAGGAAGCTAAGCGCAGACTCCTGTCAAACAGAAGACTTTCGCTAGTTGTAGACTTGGATCAAACTATAATTCATGCGACCGTAGACCCTACAGTTGCGGAGTGGCAAAAAGATGAGGATAATCCAAATCACGATGCAGTCAAGGACGTGAGAGCATTTCAGCTTGTGGATGACGGTCCCGGTGGCCGTGGCTGCTGGTACTATATTAAACTTCGGCCTGGCCTAGAAGAGTTCCTGAAGAACATTTCTAAACTCTACGAATTACACATATACACCATGGGCACAAGAGCATATGCACAAAATATAGCGAAGATAGTTGACCCTGACAGGAAGATATTCGGCGATAGGATTTTGAGTAGAGATGAAAGCGGGAGCCTACAAGTAAAGACACTTCACCGATTATTCCCTGTGGACACCAAAATGGTCGTCATTATAGACGACCGAGGTGACGTCTGGAATTGGAGTCATAACCTAATCAAAGTCACAGCATATGACTTCTTTGTTGGAATTGGGGACATCAACTCGAGTTTTCTCCCTAAGCGTGACCCGCTCCCGCCCATGCTGAAACCGCCAGTAATCGAATTAGCACCGGGACACGATCGAAACCAGAAGCCAGAAGGGGATGGAGGATCATCAATTCAAACAAAAGAACCTCAAACTACAGAAACAACAGTCCCGGGCGTAGAAACTCCGGTATCTGCACTTGAACAGCAACTTGTTTCAATGGGAGGAGGTAGTGACCCAATCGTCTTGGAACAGCAGACTACTCAGCAAGAGGAAAAGATAACAGCCCAGGTCACAGATCGCCCCTTGTTGAAATTGCAGAAGAAACTAGACGAAGCGGATGAAGAAGCTGCTGCTATGGAGAACGGGAACAACGCGGATGAACCTTCCCAAGATTCTCATAAACACCGTCATAACCTCCTTCAGGACCATGACAATGAGCTTGCACACTTAGAAACGAATCTACGACACATCCACGAGAAGTTTTTCGAAGAATACGAAAAGTCGCTGGCAAGTTCACATGGTGGAAGGGTGGCGGAGCTCAGAGGGGAAAAAGCCGCAAAAAAGAGACCAGTTGATGATCTTGAACTCGTACCAGACGTGAAGGATATCATGCCGTCCATGAAATGTGAGGTGCTGAAAAACGTGTCGATCGTTTTCTCGGGCCTTATTCCGCTAGGTACAAATATTCAATAGTAAGTAAACTTGGTCACACCACTAGTAAGTCCTAACCAATTACAGCGCCGATATTGCCATCTGGGCTAGAAGCTTTGGTGCAGAAGTGACGCAGGACATCACCCGAAGAACTACTCACGTCGTCGCTAGCAAGCAGAGGAAGACGGCAAAGGTTAAACAGGCCGCTCGTAGGCCAAGAATCAAGATCGTTTCCCTTGATTGGCTTCTAGAATGCTTCCAGACGTGGAGACGACCGGAAGAAGTATTATACGAAATTGAAGTCCATCCTGACGAAGCGGGACCTCAAATAGCGCTTGCGAGCTCACCCTTGGAAGAGCTTCAAGATGGGGTTGTGCTATCATCATCCGAAGATGAGGCCGCAATCAATGATGAAACTACAGCTGCACCAACGCCGCTTAGCGTAATAACCGGAGACGTTAACGAAGCTGAGGACCTTATGCCAACATCGCCCATTGATGAGAAGGCTCTCAGAGGAACACAAGAGGAATGGGATTCAATGAATGCAGAGATCGATGAGATGTTAGCAGAGTCTGGATCCGATGACGACGGTGGTGAGAGCGACTCGAGTATCGGAAGTTCAACAAGTTCAAAAAGCAATAAGAAAAGAAAACGAGGCACCGACTCCGGAAACTCGAGCGCAGCCGAAGATAGTGATTCTAGCGTTAAGAGCAGCCAAGGGTCAAGGCTGCAAAGACGTAAGAAGAGAGCATTAGAGCGCGTGACAAGTCTGACAAACGTTACGATAGCAGAAAAATCAACTGGTCTCCCAAGCCCGGATACAACTGGACCAGAAGATCCCCAAGGGGTGGAAGCTGGTGATGGCGAAGGCGACGATTTGGAGGACGACGAGGACTTTGAAGCAGAGATGATGGCGGAATTCGAGAGAGACGATGACGAGTCGGATGCGGGTTGAAATATAGTTTTCTTGTCTCGGCTATACCATGTTTCGTGACAAGATTACCAGATTAGCATAGCCTAGCCGGCTTCACTGCTTCCGCCCGCACCTACTGTTCTGCCTCATTGCTGCCGCAGCCGCCATTCCTTCCTTCTACGTCCTGAGTCGTCACTTCCCAGTTCGTAGGGGGTCTCGTATTCTCCCGGTAAGGGTGGTTCTCGGCGGCTATCGTCAGGTTGTAAGCTTCGCATCGGCGCTTGAGCATGAACTGGAAGGAAATGGAGTGTGATGCGGGCCACCTTGACGAGAATGAAGATCAAGCGTGAAAGAGGAGCCGCCATGTCCAGCTGTAAAAGAAAGATCAACGGGTCATAGGAAAGTATCCGTAGTGAGGACCGCAGTATTGTAGGATTAGTGATCTAGGATCGGAATATCTTTTGGGTGAGATGGTAACATATACGGATTGAAATCGGGTTGGGATTCACACATGGACACGGATATGGAATACTTAGGAATACCTTCAGGTGGCGATATGTAGCGATAGTGGAATCATGAGTCTCTCGTCACTTCTGTTGCTAATTGATTATGTGGACATGGTCCTCCCGCTCAAAAGGGCCAGTCGACGCTTCTTACCGTACCAGCATACGGTGACTTCCCCAGGGAGTACGGACCACTTCAGATCTACGAGGTGCCTTCCGCATTCCTTCTATTACCGTCAATGTAGTATGGCCGCTGTCTTGCTACCTTCTACGGCAGCACGCAGAATGGAGGCAATATGCTGTCCAGCATACGGATCTCCCGTCCTTGGTTTTTCACATCGCTATGTCCCCTAATCTAGAGCTGGAGAACGTATCTTATAAATTAGAACCTATCTCAAGTACGAGACTTTTCATTCCTCCAGTTCGATCGAGGCCCACCCATACCTTGATATTGAAATACTCGAGCAAAACTGAAAGTTTACGCTTGACTACCGGCGGAAGTGTTCTTTTAAACAAAATTTTTGCATTTCTTTTCTTCTTTTGGCGTTTGTATTATGTATATATCCCAGGAACGCGGTATACGAGGTTGTAGATTGAGTGTCTACTCCCGTGGGATAGTCACAACAGCGATAGGAGCGAACGATATAGTTCTACATTTGACTTTTCTATGACGTTACAAGTATAATGGCATAAACTAGACATTAAGCCTCCCAACCTCTGGCACAGTTTCCACGGACCCTTGACTCCAACAACCAAGCAAACCTCCTGTATCAAGACAAAGGAAACCCAAACGAAAGTACCCACACATGATTACCGTCTGAGACATACCATTGCAATGCAGAACCCACGCTTTAATGCTTCACCCCATTAACCAAACCCTCCCTCTTACTCACCGTCTTCGCGCCATCTCCATTCGGCATCCCCACCATCCACGTCGGCGGCACCATACCCGTCTGCTCCTGAATCGTGCTAAACAGCGGCGGCAGACTCTGGAAAAGACTCCTAATCGGCGCGCCCGCGTCGACGCCCTCGCCCTGATTCCCCGTATTCCACACGCTGATCTTGGGCTGCAGGCCCTGCACCGCCGCCGCGTTCGCCTTAGCCAGCTTCTCGTACGTGTTGTTCTGCAGCATGATGTACTGTATGAGGCCCTGGGGCCCACCCAGCACGTCGGCCAGGGCCCCGTACGCCTTCGCCATCTCCTGCAGGCCCTGTGCTTCCTTCTGGCGGGAGATGAAGGCGGCATCGGCGGCTTTGGCGGCGCTGATGTAATCCGCTTCCGCCGCCTTCTGGCGCGCGTAGAACTGCGCGTCCGCTTCGCGCTCTTTGGCTATGAAGGCCGCTTCGGCCTCCTTGGTCTCGCGGAAGAGGAGCGCCTCGGCGTCGGCTTGTTGCTGGTATTTGACACCGTCTGCCTTCTTCTCCTGCGTGTAGAGGTCCGCGTCGGCCTTTTGTTCGGCGCTTTCACGCGCGATTTTCGCCTGCGTGACGGTGGTGGCGCGGAGGCGCTCGAGTTCCATCTCCGCGCGCTTCTGCTCGACGATCTTCTGGAGTTCCGAGTCGCGCTGCTCGGCGGTGCGTTGGGCGAGGATCCGCTCGAGGTTCAGCTCCTTCTCGATCTGGATCTCCTTGTTCGTAAGTTTGGCGTCCGCTGCAGCTTTCTCGCCCTTACGCTCGGTTTCGAGGACGGCGGTTTGCGCGTTGATCTTTGCGATCTCCTGCTTCGTTTGGCCTTGCTTGGACGCCTCGCCAATCTCGCCCGTCATGCGGGCGTGGGCGACGTCGACTTTGGCCTGGTTGAGAGCGCCCTCATGTGCCTTGCGCGAGAGGAAGGCGAAGTACTCGCTTCCCGGTGTGTCTTGCAGCTCCTTGACGTTGGCGTTGTAGATCTTAAGGCCAAATTGATCGAGCTCGGTTTGAACTGATAAGATAACTTTATTCTTGAAAACTTGACGTTCTTTGAAGAGCTCTTCCATCGTCATGGTCGAGACGATGGACCTGGTCTCGCCCTCGATGATGCCCTTGACGATATCTTGGACGTGGTTGCGGCCTTCACCTACCGAGACGGTGGTTTTACTGGCAGATGCTGTGGGAGAGCCATCGGATTGACCGGTCAGGAGGACGGCGTATTTGGTCAATGATTCGACGTCGTCGGAGGGGCCGATGGTGAAGACAGCGGGAAGGGAGAACTTCAACTTCTCTATCGTCATGGCTTGAAGAGTCATCGAGAAGTCGAACGGTGTAACTGAGATTTTGGAGACCTGTACATGGTGAGCTGCGAGTCACTTGGTGGTCGTATTGAACTAGTACCTTCTGAAAGGGCATCAATAGCGCCTTCTTCTTGATGAGCACCTTGTCGATACCAGCGCCAGTAATGACGAGGTACGAGTTGGATTCGGCCACATGATACCACATCCTGTTGACTAATTTGATCGACTTGGTTGATTAGGAAGAGAAGAGGAAAAGCCTAAAATGAAGGTATGGATTTGCGTTAAAGGACCAAATTTAGGGGTGTATTGGAACTCTATGCTACTAGATGTAGAATACTGAGTAAGATGATAAAGTAGAGATGGGAGAGTAAAGAAGTATGAATTACCGTGACCAGTTTATATACTACTCTACATGCTAGTCGAGATATTGACTGCGGTACATCTTCACCTCACCTTCCACGGTTACCGGCAACAAGCCACACAGGGATCCTCGGTTAATGGGGGTTAGTGAGGCAATCCCAATGTAGAAAATGCTAAGCAGTGAAATATTATGGATCGTTGTACGGTACATCGTGTTCTAGAGATTGAATATGACTGAACAAAAGTGAACGGGGATAGTCAGTATAGCAGTCATGTGAGAGGTCCTTGCGAGGCTTCTGCCTTGGCCAAACCAGACCAATGCTGGTACGCCGCTGGACGCTCTCAGCCTCGTGGGTCTATAACGCACAGCCACTATTAGCGATAGAGATTAATAGGAATAGCTGATCTACAGTACGGGATTAGGATGCTGGTATCTGTTCAGCGGCAACCGTGACAGCACATAAGTCCCTCAAATCTGAGCCATGATATAGTCTCCAACTAACGATTTTGTCTCGTATCTTGAATTCGAATACAAAATTCAGGTCACGAAAGCTGCAAAAGAAAATCAGAAGAAGATAAGAAGCTGAATGGTCGTAGGGAATAGCTGCAAATGCATGGTACGGATATAAGAACAGATACCTTATTCAACGTTGCCGAGATATCCAACCCTAGATCACAACCGCGCACGAGGGACATCTCTAACCGGTCGATCCGAGAAGAATCGACCTAAGAAGCTTGGTGTTCTTGAGATACGCCTGAGGGGCCATACTCCAGACCGAGATTGATCCAACAATTCGTGTTTTATATGGTTCATCCTGCGCCACGAGTACAAGTACAGCCTTAGACTTTGCCTCCGGTCACAAAAGAGGTCTAGGAAGAAAGAGAAGGCACTTTTTGGGGATCAAGAACGCTTGACTGTAACTTTTAAAATACTCAACTCACTCACTTCCAACATTTGGAGTACTATTGCAACCGGTAAGACTCATGTCTGCGAAGTTTGACGACCCTTCTCTTCCCAGTTACGAGGATAGCATCAGGAGTGAAGATTCCAAGACTCCTTCCAGTATTGCACACCAGAGGAGGCCAGATGGACAGGATCTCGTCAACCACCTCACGAACGTCCGAGGTCAGCATTTGTCGAAACTAATAGACGAGAGGATTCTTCCCCTTCTGGAACAACAAGCTCTATATGGTATCGCGAGGACAACCATAGCACTTGTCCCCTCGGATCTCGAACAAATAGACCCAGCACTCTCCGAAGGTAAGTCCTATCCCATCACACGATGTCACCGTACTTAATCGTTCAGATTCGAAAGCGTCGGCGGCGCCACTTGAACTTGTGAGTCTCTCGGAGGGCGAAAATGTACACCAGATTCAGCTCCAAGGTCAGCTTAATGGAGTTGGATTCTGGACCCAGCCTGGTGTGGTAGATAGCTTGGAGAACATGCTCCGGATATGTCTTGCTTCATCCTCGAGACTTCATGCTTCTTCCGCTCCACTTAACTCGGCACAAGTGCAACCCCCGACTTTACCTCCGAGGAGAAATTTCTTTAGTAAAAAATCCAGTTCATCGAGTCCCGTAGCAAGGCAATTCAGCCAACCGAGTACGGGAGATGAGAAGAAGCACTTGGTTGTAAGAGCCTCTTTAGAAGACCTGTGTTTTCGGACGTTATCTGCGTTCGGCCTTTACGATACTGTCACTGGTAGAGGTGTTGTGCTAAGAGTCGAGATAAATTTGTAATTCTCGAATTGGAGTTCCTCAGAGTGTTTTATGCCTAGTCTAGAGGGTATCTTATTACTGTTAATACGCGTATCAAAGTACTCCAGCATATTTCCTAGGTCGAATGAATAGTAATCAACCTTTGACCTTAACCTCTGCTGCCTTTCGAAGTCGATTCATGACTGCGGCTGCGACATCTCCATCGCTGTCTTGAATACCTTCTACAAAGATAACAGAAACCTCCCTCTTATCGAGATCTCTTAGCGCTGCAAATAATCCTCTTGCAATGTCACTAGTAGCAGAGCCTAGGTTGATTTCCCACACCGCACTAAATTTTTCAGATTTGTCAAGACCTGCACGTATTATTTCCGCAGAAGGGACTTTGTGTCTCCGAGTGGAGCTTAACAGATCTAAAAATTGAGGTGCGTTCGAAGCTTGACTCTCCAACCTTTGCTCTACCCCGTTCGTAAATGCAACGTCCTTCTCTTCTGGAGCTCCCACGGCGTGTTCGACATCATTATCTAAGTCATGGATTATGTTATAACTCGCAGGCCAGAATTTTGTGCGTACCACACCAATGCTCTCCCCACGAAGCAGGTACGATGTGAAGGTTTCTGACTCTGGTGGATGACTACCGGCTTCATATAGAAAAACGGGGGCTCGGGGAGAATAATGCCGGTATTTCATGCCTGGAGCCCTTGGTTTGGAGTCTTTCTCAGAGAGATCTTTATATCCTACGACTACATGCTCCCATCCAGGACACTGCTGTAACTGCTCCAAGCTGATACCCCCGGGTCTTAATATTGCCGGGGGGTTTGATAATCCATCCACCACTGTACTTTCAACACCAACGTCGCAGGGTCCACCATTCAGTATCGTCCGAATCCGTCCCTTGAGGTCATCCAATACGTGCTCCGCTTCCGTAGGAGAAGGTCTTGTGGAAGCATTTGCGGAGGGAGCAGCAATCGGCCGATCCGCGAGTTTGATAAGAGCTAAAGCTAATAGACTCTTAGGCATACGCGCACCAAATGTGGAGAGGCCAGCTGTAACTTCTGGAGCTAGCAGGGAATTTGGAGGATTGGGTAGAATGATGGTAAGAGGGCCTGGCCAGAACCTTTGAATAAGAAGATTATATATTGGCGGTATAGAATCATTCTCGTCTCGGGATTCAGTCTCACCGGGTCCTTTCGAAGTGGAGGAAGAGTACAAAAGGGCACGTAGCTGGTTGAGAGAAGCAATGTGTACAATGAGCGGATTGTCGGCTGGTCTCTGCTTCGCGTTGTATATTCCTTTCACCGCAGAGCTCCTTGTAGCATCTGCGCCCAGTCCATAAACCGTCTCTGTCGGAAATGCGACGGGTATATCGGAGTTGCGTAGCTCCTCCGCAGCCTGCTGGATATGCTTCGCGTCTGGAGTGTTGAGGTCCAGTTCAATCTGCCAGTCATCCAATAGTGACACTGATTCTGGAGTAGAAGTAACTCTGCCAATTTTATTAGCGTCGATGGGTAAGATAACTGTCTCCATTGCGGGGAATGAAACGACTTGATGGGTGACAATCTTTTCAGAGTATTTCAGTGCAGCGACACTGATAGCGCGTTTTGCGATCGCAGCCTTGAAGAACGACTGCTGTGATAGAAGGCGAACCGTTGCTCGAAGTTGTTTTGAAAATTTATATGCATTGTTCAAGGTTATTAAGCTACACAAGTGTTGCATTCAAAATCTGTGGGTCACAATTAGAGTGAGCTCGAGAAAAATAAGATGTTATTCAGGGCGAGCCCCAATTTGATTGGTCAAAGCTCGATGAAGTAGACAATCCATATCATGTGTTTAAGAGCCTTCTTATGCTGATATAGAAATGTTGATTTAATTAAAATCTGTGGTTGCAAAGCAAATACACGAATAAATATCCTACGCCAATCCAATACAACAATATCTTAATGAGACTCCGTTGGACATCAAACGCCGATGACGGGAGGTATCATGATGCTCCGCCATACTCCATTTCTTAACCCAAGGGGTATCCAATGCCGCGCCACCAAATATAATTGATTGTAACCCAACCCTTTGATTTTATGGCGAGATCAAGACGTCGCCTCTACGGTAGCAGGAGCAACTTGAGATGCGATCTCACCACCTGCTGATGTCTCCGCCCACGAGCCCCAAAGTCCTCTCTTCGCACGGATCCGTAATGGGCCACCAAGCTGCGTACTCGATTGCTCAACCTTGATAGCATCCTTGGTTGCTAACACTAGACATTCAAAGAACATCTTAGTCGCATCCGATTTAGTCGTAGTATCTTCAGGCAACATCTCTTGGAATAAAACACTGGTCTTCTGTCTTTGCGAGGGACTATCAGCTGCGCTCTCGCCAAACCGCTCGCGCAAGAGGTGTACAGCATGTTTAGTACCCAATGATACTGGTCCACTGTCCGCCGGATGGAGAAGGGGCATGGTGGTATCGTCAAAATTATCAGGTAAGGGCGATAATGCTTCTTCGCTTTCGGCTCTGACAGGAGGAGAGCCAAGTTCTTCCTCGGGGGGAGCTGGAGGTTCATCTTCAAAACCATCCGCACTAGTAACATTGTTGTCACTCGCGGGCTCAGGCGGGGCAACAGTAAGTGCAACTTCGTCTTCCTCAATTTCCAATTGGGGCGTCTTTCCCGTTCTTGACTCGGCGTCCTCTTCGTCATCCATATCGGCAACACCACTATCGCGCTTCCTCTTGAGGTCCCGTGACCTTCGAACAACTTCGAGAGACAATATGCCTCTGAGCTCAGGAGCCCAACCTTGACTCCGGCCGTCACCGAGAATATTTGAAACAAAGCCTCCGGTTTTCTGCATGTTCATTAACGCTAAGAGCATGGGATCTCTGGGCAAGAATGATGGGGATTTGAGAATATGAGATCGATCGTTTTGTTGAGCCCGGATCTGGGTAGAACCAATCTCCGTATTAGTATCGGCTTCAAGAACTTTGCGCCTTTTAGCCTTATGAGCTTGGTGTACAGATAGCTCTTCTTCTTCGGCGTCGACCGTGGTATTGTTCGGGTCCGGATGGAAAGATTCTTCAAGCTCGCGTTCAACGCTTGGTCTCAGTTCGGATAAAGGAGATAAAGAATCCCGCTCTCTGTCTCGAGGGGTTTGCGCAATTGTGTGTTCGGTATCCTCAGGAAGGAAATGGAAGTTGTCTGCACCACCCATGACTACATCGTCATCAACATCCAGCTGCAAAGGATCTTCTATCTGCGGTAGAGCTGAAGGAGAACGGGGAGCAAGTTCAGTATCACCGAGGTCTAGTTCAAGGTCGTCGCCATCGTAAAGCCTCGTGCTCTCGTCCATCTCTTCAGCAAAAGTCCGCGGGGCGGGCGCCTCTCTCCCTTTTTCGATACTAATATCGTCCAAAGTAGGGCCATCTCCCAAGTCAAGCTCGAGCCCAAGATCATCTTCTAGTAGCTGTGGTTCCGATGAATGTGCGCGACCCTGCTCAATACTACCGGAGAGATACTGGCTCGAATCTAGATCAAGCAGATTCGGATCTGGTCGGGTGAGATCAATGTCTGAATCTTGAGAAAGAAGTAGGGACGGATCCATCAAGGGCGCAAGTAAGTCCGCTTCTGTCAGTGTATCTGGTAAAGTCAAACTGGCCGGGTTAGCTGTATGGGATTGTTCAGCTGGAAGATCGACATTTCCAGGTCTGAAAGCCTGTCAAAAGTTGGCACATTAGCATATACTCAAAAATTACATTGTAAGAAAGCTATTGGGTCCGTACTAGTTTAATCTTCATCAAGGCCTCGTTGCAATCATCCAGCAAATAACGCGCCTTTCTACTATATATTCGCACAACACCAAGTAGTAGTTGACCACTCAGTCTTAGCGCCATCGGCGCCTGGCCTTGATCCATGATTGCACCAACACTGCTCTCGATATTTGACTGTAGGATATTGCTTTTTGAGAGTTTGCGCTCGAGATTGGCGGCGAGCCAGACTCGGGCTAAGGGCCCTGTCTTCGACAGGAGGGTTTCTGAGTAGAACATGATAGCGATATACCAAGATTATATTATTATTGACTAGTATCCAAGAGTAATTGAGATAGTTGACTGTTTTGGATGCAGTGAGGCGCTCTTATAGCGCGTTGTTATGGTCCGGACGAAGTGACGCGACTGCAAATCTTCCAGTGGGAGCGATCCAAAACAATGTGATTCCGCCACGCTACGACAGTAACTCACTGTCTTTGCGACTAGAATGCAATATGCAGCAACAAGACGCGATAGAAATTGGAGTTGTGGATGGGATTATGGAGTGCGACCAGCACAGGCAGATGTGGGTTGAGTGTGTTTGGGGGGTTGGTTGGCGCGAGGATCTGGGAAAAGTCCAACCTGTTGTGGCTGGGATGAGGTAAAGGTCATATTCACGTGATCACATTCTTGGCATGATCGGCTTCTTCGTGCCACATCCCAAGACATGCGGGAACCTGGAAGTTTGAAGAGTATCGAGTACTGTACAGGGCAGTCTCGTACAGTACAGCTATAGATTCTGGATGAATTACTTACCACTATAAGGCTATATGCAAAATAGATATCTCAATGATATACCAATTCCAATCTCTTTCCTCCAGCAAAGGTGCTTGATAGTAGTACACTTTGAAGACCTTCAGAACTAGCTCGCTTTGTTAATATCCTCCGTGCTTCTGCTATTAACAGATTGAAACGTGCGCGAACGGCTCATGTTTCTGGCAGACAATCCAAATCAACTCACAATAATCTTTCAAAGCAGAACCTACTATCTTGCCCGTTTGCTTCACTTCACATACTCGATAATTTCTCGAGCCCGCCCAAATCATTTAATGTCTCGCCTTACCACTTTAGTCCTATAGGGGCTCCACCGTCTTCCCTCACCTGTGACCGTCGCAACACCTCGAAGCAACCTACGTCTTCCCCGTCTCACGTTGACGGCCATGAGAATATGTCAAGGGCATCGACACCTACGTTGCCTCTTCACAATGTCAAGCTATCGACTCTACGGCCGTCATCACCAAAGCTGCCATCAGCACCATCTTCCAGACCGCAGTCGAGAATGGGAACAACTTCCTCCGCCACGGTAACGCGTTACCTTAATCTAAGATATTGAAAAAGCTTGAAACTGATTTTGTACTGTAAATAGTCGATGACAACAACCTTCTCCGTGATCTCTCCCGAAGAGACGGCGGAGCGCATAGACACCTCCTTAAAACACGGTCTCTCAACTACCGAAGCTATTAAGCGATTACATGAGGATGGGCCCAATGAACTACCGCACGAAGAAGCCGAACCCCTATGGCTACGCTTTTTGAAACAGTTCAAAGAAACTCTTATACTTTTATTGCTCGGTTCGGCTGCTGTCTCGTTGTTTTTGGGAAATTTCGAGGATGCTGTCAGCATCACAGCAGCAGTTACAATCGTGGTTACTGTTGGATTTGTACAGGAATATAGATCGGAAAAATCATTGGAAGCATTAAACCAACTTGTGCCCCACTCAGCACATGTTATTCGTGGAAGTGCGCCGATAGGGCGCTCGAGGTCGCGCTCGCCTTTTAAAGAGAACGGACATATAGTACAACCGGATGCGTCAAAAGTAGAGGATACACCAGAATCTTTGGAAGCCGCGGAGAGAGCTTCAACTACAGTATTGGCCACTCAGCTCGTTGTTGGAGATTTGGTCCTCTTCCACACCGGGGACCGTATTCCAGCCGATATACGCATCACTCACTCTGCAGACCTTTCAATCGATGAATCTAACTTGACAGGAGAGAATGAAGCCGTCGTAAAAACCCCACATACTTTGAGCCATTCTGGATCCCAGCAAGCCAACCGCGATTCAAATCCATCTCCTAGAACCCCCTTTTACTCCTCTCCTGCTGGTGGCACAGTCGGAGCAGATCTAAGGTTGAATGATAAAACAAATATTGCTTTCATGGGGACACTTGTCCGATCAGGTTATGGTCAAGGTCTTGTTATCGGTACTGGTACTCATACGGAGTTCGGTGCTATTTCCGCTTCATTACAGTCGATAGAAAGTCCGCGGACGCCTCTACAGTTGTCTATGGATCGTCTTGGAAAAGAGTTGAGCTATATGTCCTTTGGAGTTATTGCATTTATCATGGTCCTCGGTCTATGGAGAGGATGGGCGTTTTTAGAAATGTTTCAAATTGGTGTTTCATTGGCAGTAGCTGCTATTCCTGAAGGTTTACCAATTATCGTCACGGTCACACTTGCGCTAGGAGTACTTCGAATGTCCAAGAGGGATGCTATAGTACGCCGCCTCCCTAGCGTCGAGACACTGGGTTCTGTGAATGTTGTCTGCAGCGATAAGACAGGTGAGGGCTTTCTACGATGAACAATCGTCTAGTGTGGAATCTTTATGCTAATAATATATCACAAGGAACTCTAACCACAAATCACATGACAGTAACTAAGCTATGGCACTTCGAAGACAATACCCCAGTTGACGTGTCCACGAAGCAGAAGTTGAGTTCATTAGACTCCGCAACCCGAACCATTCTTAGGATAGGGAATATTGTCAACAACTCGAGGCTTTTACGATCTGATGCTCCAGCCACCGCCTCTTCAGCCGCTGTCCTTTCATCTACGATTGGTGATGATGGGTCAAGAGCGCGAAGTCGCTGGGTAGGACAACCAACTGACGTCGCTCTGCTAGACCTTCTAGATACCTTCGGAGAAGATGACGTTCGAGAACGTATTGGTGACCGTCTCTACGAGACTCCATTCAGTTCTGAGCGAAAATGGATGGGTGTTGTTATTAAAGGCACAGTTGGTGAAGATCCAAGAGGCGGTGGAGCAGACGTGGCCTATATCAAGGGTGCACTCGAAAAAGTTCTCAGTCGTTGTGACACATACATCACACCCTCTGGACGAGAAGTTGTTCTCGATGAGTCCCGAAAACAGGAAGCAATGAAAGCTGCAGATGCCATGGCGATGGAGGGTCTTCGCGTGCTCGGTCTTGCCAGCGGACCCGTCAGAGATGCGCATCAGAGCAGACATGGTGGTAACTTGAAAGCCAGAAGCGGCAATGTTACGTCTCAATCTAATAAGCCCTCTCGCAGCCTTGACAGTGAGGACATTTATCAAGGCCTTGCTTTTGCCGGATTGGTTGGCATGAACGATCCACCACGCAAAGGCGTCGACCGATCCATTCGAAGGCTTATTGCTGGGGGTGTCAAAGTTATCATGATCACAGGTGATGCGGAAACTACCGCAGTTGCAATAGGTAAGAAGCTGGGAATTCTTCCGACAATGAATTCATCGATAGGTCAAAATGTCATCCGCGGCGACGAATTAGATCGGATGAGCGAAGCGGAACTGGCTGAAGCAATAGCCACGACATCCACATTTGCACGCACAAGTCCGGAGCACAAGTTGAAGATTGTTCGGGCCTTACAAGCTCGTGGAGATGTTGTTGCCATGACTGGTGACGGTGTAAACGACGCTCCAGCGCTGAAAAAGGCTGATATTGGGATCTCTATGGGCAAACTCGGAACCGATGTTGCCAAAGAAGCCGCAGACATGATTCTCACGGACGATGATTTCTCCACTATTTTATCTGCTATCGAAGAGGGGAAAGGGATCTTCTACAACATTCAGAATTTCCTCACCTTTCAATTAAGCACCAGCGCTGCCGCTCTGAGTCTAGTCTTGCTGAGTACCTTTCTTGGGTTTCCCAATCCGCTCAATGCTATGCAAATTCTATGGATCAGTAAGTGACTCATTATTTGGAAGATTGAGCTTTTGACTACCATTACCCACTTTTCCGGGCTATCCATTATCCACTCTTTGTAGTATTCAATCTTTGACTACCTGCTAACACGATTCAGATATCCTAATGGATGGTCCACCAGCCCAATCTCTTGGTGTCGAACCTGTCGATCCCAGTGTGATGAAGCTCCCTCCCCGCCCTAAGAAAGCTCGTGTGCTTACCCGCCGTCTATTACAACGGGTCCTTCAATCAGCGTCAATAATTATGTTAGGAACCTTGGTTACATATATTCGCGAGATGAACGCAGATGGAGAGATAACGGCCCGCGATACAACCATGACATTCACCTGTTTTGTGCTATTCGATATGTTCAATGCACTGACTTGCAGGTCGGAAGGAAAGTCTGTTCTCAAAGGCGAGATTGGCTTCTTTTCTAATAAGATGTTCAATTACGCTGTTGGGAGCAGTTTGGTAGGCCAGTTGATGGTAATATACTTCCCCCCTTTACAACGAGTCTTTCAAACCGAATCCCTCGGCATACTTGACCTCGCACACCTTGTTGCTGTCGCCAGTTGTGTTTTCTGGCTCGATGAGGGGAGGAAATACTATGCTTCCCTGATCCGTGGGCGAAGGATAGGATCAGGTTACAGTACCATTGTTTGAGTATGACTCTAAACTAGACTTCTAGTCCATAATGCAAATTTCTTCCGCTTGTACCATAATTGAGGATTTTACTGCAGTCCCATTGTCTTAGCGCACCGTGAGACCGTCTCTTCAACGAACATTTAAGGACCTTCCTCCTCCCAATTATTTTCTTCGCAAATTCCCTTTTCTCTCTAGACAGACCTACGCTCTCCCAATACACACAATCACACACTACTTTTTGTACCCCTATTCACGCCTACGGTATCATCACTACTGTACCATACCAGCACTCTCAATTGTACAGCATATATAGAGCTGTACAAGCGAAAATGTCCTCTCCATCAGCTACCGCCTCTCAATCTCTCAGCCTCAGTGCCTCCAGGTGGGCTTGCTCTACTGAAGCAGCCGCCTCCACGCCCTCCGCCTCGCCCTCCTCTCCCGCGCCCACACAGGGTGGTCTCTCGGCCAGCAAATGGGCCGTACCCTCCGCCCCACCTCACTACGCTCCTCCCTCCGCCCCACAATCCAAAGTGGGTGTGAAGAATGGCCTCGAAGCCAGCAGATGGGCCTCGGCCTCCTCCTCCTCCTCCTCCTCCTCCTCCTCCTCCGTGCTTCCTCGCCGCACCCGACCCTCCTCCTCTCGCCGGACAAAGCCCGTGCCCTCCTCGACCTCCTCCTCCCCGGCCTCCTCCACCCCGGTCTCGCCCTCCTCATCCTCGTCCTCCCCTTCCCCTCCTGCGACTCCGGCCTGGGAGGAGGAAGATGACTTCCTCACGCGGGGCAATCCGACGTTCGGCAAGCGGATGCTCAAGGGTTCCGAGATCCCGCCCCCGGGCTTCGACCTGAAGTCCAGCAGGTGGGTGTGTTAGTTTTTCGGCGTCGTCGCTGGTGTTTGTGTTTAGGTTTTTGGTTTGTGGTTTTGTGGGTCGCTTGGGTCGTTTTTGGGTCGTTTTTGGGTCGCTTGAATTGTTTTCGTGGGGTTTAGGTACGCTTGGTGTTTTTGTTGGGAATTCTTTTTTGGTACGGGCTGGACCGGTCTTTGGAGTTTTGGGTTGGACATGGATATATTATGGATACCCCTTTTGATGAATACTATTGTTGGAACCGTCGGACTTTTGATCTATACTATGCGTTGTGACGACGGTGCTGTTGCTGTACTGTCCCTACCGTGATTGTATAGGAGCAATTTCCCCTGATTGCTCTATACTGTACTTGTACGGCCGAATTCTCTGGTTGTCCTCTGAGCCACTTGGTTCCCACACTATCTCTTTGCAAAATACCTTTTGCAGTTTTCTGTACACTACCCTTATGGTAGTTTCAACCGTCCAGGTTCTCGACATTTGGCCATCCTCCAGTATGGTTAATCAATAGTGTTTAGTATGGTTAACCAATAGTGTTTACGCGAGGCATCTCATGATATTTTTCACTTTCTACGTATGTGTTATACCTCAAGGGACATACCAATGTACTACAACTTTCCCGCAACTGGCGTACAGAGATTTCTCAAGTCCAGAACGTTCCCCCGAATGCACCGTACAGTTTCCTGAAACCAACCGCGTCCGTCCTAGGGCTGATGTTGGGCAGTACAAGAAAACACGGAGAGTAACGCGCACAGACTTCTGTATACGATGAAGCTAGTATTCCCTACTTGCACTGAAGGTTTCTCGGTACTTTGACATACGCCGTACACATAACCTAAACCGGGTTGCTGGATTTCCCTCAATCCACTCGCCCTTCCGTGTGAACCATTACACCATAATTCAGCTCTGTACAATGACAGCACAAAACATGTACAGCTCTACCAAAACAGACCAGATTGCTCATCACGGGAAACACTTATGCAAAATAAACCAACGCCAAATCTTCTCATGACTCAATACTCCATCCCATCCCTCTCTCTCTTGATGCTCGTCTTCTCACCCTTCAATAAACTCGACACAAACCCCTTAAAAAAGTCCACATACGGCTTCAACCTTGTCTTCTCCCAATCCTGGACTTTCTTCTCACTATCATCCTTCTTCCAACTGTTTATATCCGCGAGCAATTCCGTTACAGTAGGTACATCCAACGGATCGAACTCCTCTACTCTGCGCACATCGATTGGTACACAGATTCTACCGGTCCCTGGATGCACGCAGAAAGGACTTTTGAGCAAATGGTTTAGTTTCTTAGAGACTTCAGCGTCGAGCCTGGGATATGTGTATTCGAGTATGACATCCTGCTTTGCTTGCATGAGCTTTTTTGTGTCGAGGTTAGGGTTTATTCCTGATTCAGCAAGAGTGTCGATGTCGTTCCATTTGGAGGTCGACGAGCGGGAAGGCGCGGAGTCCCATTTCTTCTGTAAGGCGGAATTGAGTTGGGCGTCGGGGAGAAGTGTGAGCAGATGAGCAGCCTTTTTGGGGTTTTCCCATGGGTCCTGGTCGGCTAAAATGGACGTTGGGAAGAATTCCTTTAGGATGCGGAGACTGCGACTATACGAATGGGTCAGTAAGAAACATCGGGTCTTAGAAAATATACTACACTTACTCAAGATGAGGGTGTAGCGGCCGTCTGATGTTGACCTTTTTGCTGCTCTTATCACCACCTTTGACCAACTCTAGGTAGCCTGCGATAGCCCTTCTCTTCTGATCATCTAATTCTCTTGCCCTCTTATCACAAACCCAAGCGTGAGCACCACGACGACCAGAATATACCCACATAATATGCTTAAACCCGAAGTCGTCTTTCAGAGCCGCATCTACTACCTTGATGGCCATTGTAATGAACGTCCAGCACCGATGGCATATACTGGCACCAGTACAGCACGTACGGATCTCATCATAATCAGTCATATCAATATCGAAAACTAGTTCTTTTGTGAGAGGGCGGAATGCAGCAGATTTGGGTAATGATTTACGCTCCCGAGGGTTTGTGGAGTAAACAGGACCTATCTCGAAACGGGTAGGAATCATATCCATACATTGTTTACGAAGCCTACTTCTATTAGCGGGACTATAGGCTTTTAGAAAGTACGATACGCACGTATCCGCTGTCTTGAATGACTGATAACGTAAATACACATCATTCTGGAGAGTAAACGCAAACTCTCGGTGTCGGAAGTCATTTGTATCTTCTGGGTTCGGTGAGTGATTTAACCACTGGAACAGATATCGAAAGGGAAAGAGTCGCTGGTAGAACGCTCGCATCACATCGGAGTCTGAAAATCGTCCGAGGGATTGAGGCCTAAGTAAGGGTGAGTCTCTGATAGGATAACCCTGTTTCTAGACATACATAGGTTGTGAGGAGTCTTCTCCTTTGATTTGAGCCGGCGGTGCACTCGAAGAGTACTCATCCTCGTTGTCATCATCAAACATATCCTCCAGCTTGACGTTCTCCTTATTATCCTCCACGATGGTGCTCTGTGATATGGTTTGTGATTGTGAAGGTTCATTTTGCAGAGATGGAGCATCTGGAAGAACCAGGTCTTCGTCTTGGGAATTTTCGGAATGAGGCATTGTACAACTCAATTTTTGCAGCTGGTGGTATTGGTGTTCTTTAAGAGTTCTTTGGAGGTTCGTGGGGCGACGCGACGCGATAAACCTACGCGTATTGGGCTTGAAGTGCTACGGCGGGCTAAACGGTGCATGACCGCCGACGTCACACGTAGTGCATGAGTCTTCTAGAACTTCTCCTATGAGGCTCAGAAACAAATTATACTATGTAGTGGAGAAAATCTGTCTTCTTATTATGACGGTGGAAGGGGATATGGTATCAGGTGACGGTTGGATTTCAGATGAATCAAGCTTCTGTGGTAAGTATTTATACACTGAGCTCAGGAAATTACCTTAATTGTCTATCATCTAACTTTCAACTAGGTGACACAGAGATATCAACTTCCAAGAAGTTACGCCGAAATCTAGACATTCAAGAATATTGGACGAGACATCCAAAGTTGGTCAACGTTATTGCTCATTCTGCCATGTCTGCTTCAAGAATGGTAGAAACCGAAATGTGGAACCCTGGTGAAGGAGAACCGGATTGGCGTCAAGTGCATGAGACAATTCCCGAATTTCTCGAACGGTTACCGCCACTAGCAAGTACACGGGATGCTGTCGGCTCGTGGATATGGATTGCGAATCCGTACCCCGACAGGAAACGGCCTGATAATGCTGATCTAGCAGGCCTCACTGAAGGAGGCTCGAGACTTCTTGAAGCATACACTGAGATGAAAGAACAAGTAGAAAAGGAGAACGCTGGTAGAGCGAAGGGTATTATTACCCGCAAACTGACTCCTCAAAGGCAACAATTGAAGAATGAAATCTACAAGTTAGCAAAGGATAAAGGAGTGACCAGTGGCAAGGCGAGAAAACTTGCCCCTTCTATCAATTTCCCTAGCTAATAATTTCAAGTGGATGCTTTTCCCAATGGCGGCAGATGTCATAAGGACCTGGCGAGCAGTGTCTGAAGCTATCATTAATGCCAGACTTGGACCGAGTGCTAAAATTGCAACAATAGGTCCAGACAGAGACCCAGCCGGAGGTCGCCTAATTTGCATCTATACGAAAGATTTCTCTGACGTCGACGACGTTCGGCGTGTTCTGAACGAGCTGGTACTGATGGGCCTCGTCAAAGCCGATGCCCCTAGAGGAATCTATTACAAAGCTGATGCATTGACGCACCTTGGGATTGAGTCCGGTAATGACTACGGACTTCAAGCAAGTTTGTACTCGAGCAAGGATATGTTAGCAGCTGCAAAACCTGGCAAAAAACGGCCTATAGAGGCGGTCGTTGAAAACAACGAGAAAGATCTCAAGGGCAAGAAGCCGATGACGTTCGCAACATTCACCAAGTCTCGCCCCAAATGTTGAACCTTTCCATATGCGCTCTGGTGTGGTTCCTGTTTTTTGCATCGTTATATTGCATTATACCCAACCTGTGGCGGCCATGTGCTTCTTTGTTTTCATCTTCAGTTCTTCATGTCGGTAGTCTTAAATTTTCTTCTTCAATTGCGTGTTCTTGACAAGGTCTGACGCAACATCGAGTAATGAAAACCATATACATGCTTTAGGCAATTCTACTGACCAAGAGAAGAACTGGTGGCTATATTGTAGCAAGCGTCTTCGTGTCCGGTGACTAAAGCGTTAGGATATCGTGGAATTTCTATTACTCGATCGCCATTCTAGGGTTCTCCAGGGCATTCGAATCGTGTTCTTATTTCTCCAAGGTCAGTTACTAACATTCATATCGTTACAGCTATACTTCTACACATAGGACTTCTTCATATGCCTAGTGAAAGTCAGATCAGGAGTTTCCAAAAATAAAAATGAAAAATACAAACAGCTGAAGAGCGCAATAAAAGATTATGGAGGAAATGGATGCTATAGATTGCTGTGATTATCTCCGCGGTAGGTATTCGGTGTGGTTCGTTGTCGTCAATTACGCTACTCGATTGTTGGGTTCGGCAGAGGTTCTCGTTACTCGATCAGAAGCATATTGATCGAGTAATACAAAATCAAGTCAGACTAGCCGGAAAAAGGACCGGACATTCGCGTCAACCGAAGGACAATGGGGGTGCTTGCAGTCCGAAGGAGCTGAGCTGTAGGAGTACTTGTTCTTGTTCTTGTATAGTTCTATTGCAACCGCTGGATGCGACAGAGACATTGCAGGTACAAGTATACTACATGCAAACAATATACAAAGCTGGTGTACGTTTGGATTGAAGAGGAAGTTGTGTGGATGTGTATAAGGCTGAGGTGGGAAATTAAGGTTTGAGGTCTAGCCGGATTCACATGCACAGCGATAGCGGAGATTTCCACCTCACGGTCCCCCTTGGTCCTAACCCCTTGGCCATTGCTCTTTCCCAAGGGGACATTCCCGGTCTTTCTTATCATCTTATCAGTAAACCTCCGCCAAGACAATCAATCATACTCTCTCCCATACCACCCGATACTTCAAGAGACCCTCTCACCCAACCAGTTAACCAGTTGGTAAGCTTCAATACACCGCTGCCGCTTTTAACCTACAGATCGAATCCGCAGACCCCCGTAATTTCCCCCGATAACCTCACATAGGCCCAACATAAATCCCTCTCACACACATAATCTGAACTTTTGCTACAATTTCCATCGAGTAAAGCCCCTCCACCAAGACCGTAATCTCACAGTCCGGAGGAGCCCCCACCATTTCTACGGATACGAGTAAGTGACAATACGGGTACCTGTTCTGCGCCACGTAGTGTGGGTCGAATCCGGAGCTCCCAGTAGTTGTGTAGTTTGAGCTCAAACAAGATGATCCCTTCAGCCATCTGTTTATCTGGCAATGTAGATAAGAGGCTCCTGTACCCCGGATTTTGGTCCTTGGTCTATTTCTGCGCTCAGTCACTTTCATTGTCTTCAGAACTACATCTTCAAGACCCGTGAAGACTCTTGAATATTTTCTTTGTTGTCTCACAACCATCATTGTGAGACGTGAACACCTTATCGTTTCTTTGCTTATCAGTTAGCACGCGGATCCGACCGGTTGCACTGCTTTGACCCTCTAGACAAGCAGCTCCTGCTCCCCATAAGCTCAAAGTAACCTCGCTCTTCCACAAAAGATTTTCCGTTAGGAAACTTTCTTTGACTTTAAACATCATGGCTCCTCATGCTACCGGTAGTCCTGTTTTCAGTAGTCTGCTCTCCGATCCGCCAATCACTGTTCTGGCGTCGTCTCGAGCAGTTATTTCTGGTAGCCTTACTGAAGCAACCATTGTAATATCAACTTTAACCGGAAAGGTCACGTCGATATTCCACTCCGTTCTGCCACGTTCAGACTTTCCTTCAGGAACTCCCTATATTGACTACTCGCCGAAGATTCTTATCCCTGGGTTAGTAGATGCTCATGTGCATCTCAATGAGCCTGGACGTACGGAATGGGAAGGCTTCTGGACTGGGACAAGAGCGGCTGCTTTTGGTGGTGTCACCACTGTAATTGATATGCCACTCAATGCTATCCCGCCTACCACTACCGTACAGGGTCTGAAAGAGAAGGTTGCTGCTGCCCAGGGTAAATGCTGGGTTGATGTCGGGTTCTACGGCGGAATTGTGCCTGGAAACGAGAATGAGTTGAAAGATCTCGTTAAGGAAGGTGTCAGAGGTTTCAAAGGTTTTCTCATAGACAGCGGAGTAGGTCACGGGACATCGCCGGTGAATCGTATATGTGCTAATTTTATCGTTCAGGTCGATGAATTCCCTGCGGTATCCGCGGAAGACATCCGCAAAGTCTTTAAGGAACTAGGAGATGAACCCACTACCGTCATGTTCCACGCGGAGATGATCCCTCCTATCACTGCGTCTGTTGGCGACGACGTGCAACACTCAGCCCCTCCCCTTGAACCAACCGGACCACTAACATCCTACCAAACATTCCTGGACTCTCGGCCCTCGTCTTTCGAGACCTATGCCATCTCGGAAATCCTCTCACTTGCACACTTAGCCCCTAGTCTACCTTTGCATATCGTCCATCTCTCCGCTATTGAGGCAATTCCCTTACTCCGAGAAGCACGTGCGAACGGTGTGAAAATCACCGCAGAAACCTGCTTCCACTACCTCAGTCTTGCGGCAGAGAAGGTAGAGGAGGGTGATACACGCCATAAGTGTTGCCCACCTATCCGCACGCAGTCTAACCAAGACGGCCTATGGGATGAGATGCAGAGACCAGATGACAGTGTCATCAAGACTGTCGTGAGCGATCACTCTCCTTGCACGCCAGATCTCAAGATGTTGCCTGCGCATCTCGCTGGAAAGTCCCCTGGAAAGACAGCTCCGGAAAACACAGATGGCGAGCATGGTGACTTTTTTGCTGCTTGGGGTGGAATCAGTAGTGTTGGACTTGGCCTAAGCATCCTCTGGACAGAAGGTCAGCAAAGGAAAATTACTATCGAGGACGTTGTGAAGTGGTGCTGTAGAAATACCGCAAAGCAGGTCGGACTCGAGCATGTCAAGGGTGACTTGGCCGTCGGATTCGATGGTGATGTTGCAGTATTCGACGATGACGCAACTTTTGTAGTAAGTCTTGTACTTGATACATTAAAATTCAAAAGCTAAATAAGGCGTAATAGGTGGAGCATAACACTATGCTATTCCGCAACAAGTGTTCTCCATATGAGAACAAGACCCTCAAAGGCGTCGTTAAGGAAACCTGGGTCCGTGGCCGCAAGGTATTCACGCGGGAATCCGGGTTCGGCGAGAAGACCGGCCCGACAGGGAAGTTGTTGCTCGAGCCGAGAAAAGCTTGAAGAAATCATAGGTCAATATTCTCGGCAGGAGGATTTGAGTTTGTGGCGTTCAGCATAGAGTTCGGCGTTGCATGGGTCGACCCAGTGATAACCTGATAGAAAGGTATGATCTCTGCATTATGCATACGATGGGACGGAATAATGAGTGTAATGATTTCAAAGGCCCAGCGATATCAGTTCAGGGCGGCTATATTTCGGAAGGTAGAATATCTAGTACATGAATTACCGATCTAAAAGCTCTACTGATCCGTGAACGATCAACCGACAACTTACGCTTGTTGTATCTACTCCATCTGCAACGTATTCCCGACACCGCAGTTCTTTGGGAGTTTGGTCCAAGCCACTTGGTACTGACTGGGTACGTCATTCCGAGTCCTCGAATGATAATCCATCCCGGGAACGAGAACGACGTTGGGCGACCCTGCTACCTGACCCATTCAGAGAACTTACCCTCTATATCCAACACTTGAAAGCCTTGTCACGCATAGGAACACGAATTGAATGGTATGACTCACTCGTGAGGAAAAATATGTAGCTCTGACCTCGCCATACCACTACTCTGCCAGTGGTGTTGCCTCTCCCTACAACACGCTCTGTCCGTAATAGTATTCGTTGTATATAGCATATCACACCTGCATGATAGGACCACCGTTCCAAATGTGCGTTCTATCCTCCATACTCGATGCTCTGAGAGGTATCTTCACCGCATCCGAACCGCCCAAACCAGTGGTCTCAAACACCCCGAAAATCATTCACATAATCGGTACACAGCCCCTTTCCACTACCCCATCGCTCTACTCTATCTAACCCCCCCAAGTACTCCCGCAGCGGGTAAAGATGAGATATGCGTCCGCATGCGCGACGGCCTATTCCCTCTATCACATTTCCGTCGGCGACGTGCTCCGAGCCGCAAAAGCCGACCCTAATAACCCCGCCGGACGGGAAATCGCGGGATACATGCAACGTGGAGAGTTGATCCCGCCCTCACTGTCGTACCCGCTGTTCAAGGAGAGGATTGAAGCGGAGGTGAGGAAGGGGGCAGGAAGGGTGCTGGAGGATTGGCTGCCGAGGGATGTGCGGCAGATGAGGACGTGGGAGAGCTTGGTGAGTGCGTATCTTACTTACGTATACTAAATACCCGGGAGAAAGTTGATGTTGGGGGATGTAGGTTCAGCGGCCCGATCTGGTGCTCTGGGTTAACGCTCCGATTGAAGTCGCGAGGGAGGAGAATCGACGGATCCTCCTGAAACTGCAGACTGGTGAAACGGAGTGGGTTGAAGAGCGGCTGAGGGAGTTTGAGGAGGAGAGTGAGCCCTTATTGGCGGAGTATAGGAAGCAGAGAGTTCTTCTTGAGGTGAGTGCTTTGAGAAGGACTATCGTGCGGTTAATGCTAATGGTAGAAGATACCTAAGCGTATCACGATCGAAGAGTCGTATTGTATGGTTGTGAGTGCGTTATCGAAGGACAGACGATGGGCGAAGATTATTTTGGAGTCCCAGGGGCTCCTAGGGGTGGCGATGGATCGGCTGAGATGGGCATCTCCACTCGAACATATTGTACAGCAAACATCTAGATACTCCACTTACAGTTGCAAGAATAATGTATATTTCTGTAAAGATCTTTAGACGGGCATTGCCGTGCTCCGTGGTGTGCGGTACTTGTATAGTACTAGCACTTGTAGCATAGTTTACTGACTATCCGGTTTCCAGTCGAGGGGATGGGTGATGAGCCAAGTCATGATTGTATATCGTGTAGCATTCAGGTATTGCACTCATCTAGAAATAAGAGGATATACGCTGTGAGCATCGTGTTCATAGCAAACGCTTTGTCGTCGAGTATGTCCATCATCCCCTCTAGCGTTCCGCTGGCAATGTACAGGTTGCAGCCACTTGCGAAATCTTGTACGAACCGTACACCCTAGTTTTATCAGCTCAGATGTCCAAAGAACTGAAACTTTCCAAACAAATTGAATATGGAACCTACCTCAAGGGGAAGTCCGGAGCTTCTGCGAACAGCTTTTGTGTCAGGTATGCTCTATGATCTCAACCGATTGGACTCTCCGCTTGTAGCCGTACAGCTCACGCCCACTAACGTATTGCTATTACCTTAAGGAATCTAGAGATGTATTTTAGCTCCATAGAAGTACAGTAAAAGGGAGAATATCGAAGCACATGACGGCATAACGAGGTGGTCGGTTCGTGTTGTTTACAATACTTGCCGGTGCCTGGCCCGCCTTCTGCCGATGGAAACCAGTGGTGTGGGGAACGGGAGGATGGAGAAATTCCGCACCTGATATGCCGAACCTGCATCTGAACAGTTACAATATTAACTGTTTCGACAGCTTATGCTGGGGGAGGGGTTTGACAATCTGATCTGTTTTTCGTGTTTTCAAAGTTACTCTGTGCTTCTATAGTTTTCGAGATAGGAAAAAAATCAATTATTTTACTTCCAATTGTGCAGAAAACGTCATTCAGGGTCTAGGAGAGCTCTCTCCATTTTTTCTTAACCTCC
The DNA here is from genome assembly GCA_010093705.1 of Patellaria atrata CBS 101060. Classification (NCBI taxonomy): domain Eukaryota; kingdom Fungi; phylum Ascomycota; class Dothideomycetes; order Patellariales; family Patellariaceae; genus Patellaria; species Patellaria atrata. The sequence goes on from MU006107.1 coordinate 254,689, forward strand.
AGTCATGTCTCCTTCTATAGCATTGAAATTACGGACTGCGACACACCTAAGCAGGTCCTCGTCATCAAGAGTATACGGAAACTCCAATTCTTCTACCTCAAAAGCTACTAATTACTATAGAATCTCTTACTCGTTCGCTCATTCGCATCTACCGCCCGCCGTCATGAAATCAACAAGATCGTGTCCTCGGCGGAAGAAGCCATCAAAGACATGAAATCCAACAGTACCCTCCTGTGCGGTGGTTTCGGCCTCTGTGGCGTTCCAGATACCCTCATAAATCAAGTTCACAAGACTTCCTCTATAACGAGCCTTACCGCAGTCTCCAACAATGCAGGCGTAGTCGGCAAAGGACTAGGCTTGCTACTCGCGTCACGGCAAGTCAAAAAGATGATTGCAAGCTATGTGGGTGAGAACAAAGTATTTGAACAGATGTATCTAAGCGGTGAAATCGAGCTCGAGCTCACACCACAAGGTACGCTCGCGGAGCGATGTCGAGCCGGGGGTGCGGGTATCCCGGCCTTCTATACACCCGCCGCGTTCGGTACCGTTGTACAGACGGGTGAGCTGCCGCTTAAGCATAATAAGGATGGTACCGTGGCTGCATACTCGGCTCCGCGCGATGTTAAAGTGTTTGACGGGAAGTCGTACGTCATGGAAGAGGCTATTAAGGGCGACTATGCCTTCATAAAAGCGTGGAAAGCGGATCGCCTTGGCAATTGCATGTTTCGGTATGCGGCAGCGAATTTTAACGGCGCAATGGCGCGAAATGCGAGGATGACAATTGTGGAGGCCGAAAATATCGTCGAACCTGGTGAGATTGACCCTGCTGCTGTTCACGTGCCAGGAATCTATGTCAAGCGCGTCATCCAGTCGACGGAAGAGAAACAGATCGAGAAGATCATCAACGCGAAGGATCCAAAGGAAGCTATGGGAGCAATGGGCTCAGGCGACACTGCAAACAAGCGGGAACGCATCGTTCGTCGCGCCGCGAAGGAGTTCAGGAATGGCATGTACGCGAACCTAGGGATCGGGATGCCGATGTTGGCGCCCAGTTTCGTTGACCCTTCCGTCGAAGTGCAACTACAATCCGAGAACGGGATCCTAGGACTTGGACCCTATCCTAAGAAAGGGCAAGAGGACCCCGACCTCATTAACGCGGGCAAGGAGACCGTCACGCTTCTACCTGGTGCCGCATGTTTCGGCTCTGACGAGTCTTTCGGCATGATCCGATCTGGCCGCATCGATCTGACCATCTTAGGCGCGATGCAAGTAAGCGCGAAGGGTGATCTGGCGAACTGGATGTTACCAGGAAAAATCAAAGGGTTCGGAGGAGCTATGGACCTGGTTAGCAATCCACAGTACACCAAAGTGGTTGTCACGATGGAACATACGGATAAGAAAGGTCGGCCGAAGATCCTGAAACAGTGCGAGTTCCCATTGACCGGGAAGGCGTGTGTGAGCAGGATCATAACGGACTTAGTAAGTTTTGTTCACTTAATTGGCTGCCGGTTGGGGGGCTATCGGGTTCTATCATAACTGACGTATTGGGTAGTGTGTTTTTGATGTCGACTTTACGGATGGTTTAACGCTCGTAGAATTGGCGGACGGTGTAACGGTTGACGAGATCAAGGAGAAGACTGAGGCGCCATTTAACGTCTCAGATAATATCAAACCAATGTTGTAAATGGACAATGTTTCTCTAGTACGGGAGTTACAGTGTGTATTCGTCAATTTTAGCGCGTCTAAGTTCGGTGACTGTACGCTTGCTGTATACACGGTGGCATATCGTCAAGTCTGCCCTCTGGTAAAATTTCACTAGTCTGTACTGCTATGTCAGGATCTTCCTGATGTTGTAAGTACAGTTGGCTACATACAACATCATCAGGGAAGGGTATCGTACATTTGGCTTACCTTTTCTCGCATTCATGTTGGGCGTTCCGGCGTATTGATTTCTAGTCTCAATCACCAGATACTGCAGCATGAAGTTTTCCCTGACCCCTTTAATCATCACATTATTTCTCATCAAGCATTCACCGCTCAAACCCTTCGAGATGTCTTTCCATACATTCGGCAAAAGGATGTACTACCCTAAAACAGACCATACCCGGTCCATGCTCCGCCTAAAAAAGACGCACTCACCACCCCATGCCACCCCCTCCCCCATCAACCTAATTCATCCACTTACTCGAAAAGCCCGCCGACATCTCCGCAAACCCTCAATTTTCGTCGAACATCTACGCTTTTAGCGCTTTTTTTGAACCCAGGACTACTGTTCTCTTCCTTAGTACGCCTAGTCTGTGCGCAGAATGTCCGTATTGCGCAATGTCCGTAATAGATGATCTATGCTTCGCTCCGTCATCCCCAAGCGCAAAGGGGGTCAGTGCTTTCGGTCGCTACGGATAGTCTGTAGACTGTAACAGTCGGGTATCGGTTTTGAAAGGGTAAAGAGGGCCAAAACAGCGGACTAAGGAAAGTTTGGGCCACGTGGAGGATGCAGCTATCATCAGCCACCCGAAACACCGCGTTCGACGAAAAATCGAAAAAGTGTAGATCCCGCGGGTGGATGCGTTGATGGCGCCGGAACTGTGCTGCTTGGGATGTCCGGGCGTCATTTATATATCATAGGGACCATATTCAATACCCAATCTTCTGGGTATACTTTTCCCCTCGAATCAAACTCATCCCCTTCGGCCTCGCCCAACCCCAAACATATCCCTTACGCTCCCCTGCCCTCGTGCCGCGAGCTTCATAGGTGCAAATCGAGACTCCGGTTGCCGGATGCCTGCACGTAAACTTTCAATGACCCACTCCGCTGTTACGAACTTGACGCCCCGGCTGCGCACACTAGTGATTTCCTTCTGCATCTTGGAACCTGCGAGGCCACCTCCAGCACCACAGCTATGGGCAGAGGATTGTCCGATAATGACGTGGGTGACGGACCGTCGAGTCAAAGAAATAGACATCAACGCACCGTGCGTAGCAAGCAAGTGTTTGAGTTTATGGTCGGAGATCACCGGCGACGTAGACCCGTTGATGTAGATTACAAGGTTGTTGAAGAGTTTGGGATGTGCTGGTTGAGATATGGAGCTCGTCGTGGGAAGTTGCGCGGATGGCGGGATGGTGTCGAAGTCATCCGCTTCTTGTGGTCCTTTGTCGACGGTCGTGCTGCTGTCTCCCTTTACCACAGTCCGATGATCTGTCATACTATCCATCTTCACCCATTCCGGTATCTCTTCATCTTCCTCTTGCTCTTGCACACCCAACTTCTTCTCCTTTGTTCCCTCACCCACCGCCCCCTTCCTCACCTTACCCCCCATACTCTCCCATATACTCAACTGTCCGTCCTTCCTCAACTTACTCGCTCCCCGTTTCCAATTCCCATTGACTGATCTCCCATCCTTCCCAAAACTCTCGCTTCCTTCTCCCACCGTATCAGCAACTCTCTTCCCGTCCCCCGCTCCACCGGTAAATTGTGCACCTAGCTTCAAGTTCCGTGACGCATGCCACGACGTGCTACCAGCGATGGTGTTCTCCGCGCGCTGGTGGCCGAGCGAAACCGAGTTCCATGGATCAAAGATGTTGCGGGCGGGTTTTGCTGCACGGGTGACAGTTGGTTTCGGCTTCTTGCTGATGTTGATGGAGGATGAAGATGGATTGGTGGTGGGGTTAGAGTTTGGCATCTTCGATCGTGGTTGACGGGAGGCGCTGAGGAGGGACGGGAGATCGACGTGGCGCGATTGCGTCAGATTTCGGCGGTGGAGACGCTCAGCGGCATGGGAGGTGTGCTGAGCAAATTCGATGGTTGACCGGCTGTGATTACGAGATGATGGGATGCCTTATGTTATGGTAAATATGTCTAGATCAAGTATGTTGGAGAAAGGAGAGTTTGGTACGAGGTGTAGCTGCTAATAAAGGGTTCGCGATTCGCGCTTGTTGCTAGGGGGAATGCAGGTGAATCGCCAAGTCACGGGTTGCTCATTCCGCGGTCACAGTTTCTCTGTCACGTCTGTGTACAAAGGGTTCAGGTAGCTTTTGTTGTTCAATTTACTTCACATCGTCTATAGAATATAAGCCGATATATGGAGCTTGGTTTAATTTCAAGAGCTGCGTATCGATTAGTACGGTCGAATCTTTTTGAGACTTCGATCACAATTCAATTTCAGCCATGAAGACGAAGATAAGTTTGATAACTCAAACGCTACGAGGAGGCCATCCTCTTCGCTCTGAACTCTTTGAGCATTCTCAACTCTTCTTCATCTTGAGCGATCGCTTCTTCGTCCCCCACTGGGAGCCTCTGGTGCTTCCATTTCTTCGCCCCCGAGCCATAATCCATAGATACTTGGCCTTCGCCGATGATAATCCAACGATAGATAGTCAATCCTTCTAACCCCACCGGTCCTCGAGAATGGATTTTGTTCGTGCTGATACCTACTTCCGTGCCAAAGCCGTACCGCTGGCCATCGGCCATACGTGTACTGGTGTTCCAGTATACAGAAGCACTGTCGACTGCTTCAAGGAACCGATCTGCTATTGACTTTGAGGAGGTCAAGATGGCGTCCGTGTGATGCGAGGAGAACTCATTGATGTGATCAATTGCTAAATCCACTGCTTTTTCCGGTGTTTCCGTCTTCGGGATGGTCTTGATTGCCAAGATGAGGTTCAAGAATTCAGTCTTGTAATCTTCATCCGAGGCATCCTGGAGGAAAACTGCCTGGTGTTTATCCAAGGTCGATGATAAGGCCTTTTTAGAAGTGTAATCACACCGTAGTGATACGCCTTGGGAAAGGAGTGCTTCCGCGACAGCAGGAAGCACAGTTTTGAGAGCGTCTTCATCTACGAGGAGAGTCTCAAGGCTGTTACATGCCGCTGGGTAGCTAGTTTTAGAATCAACTATTACTCGGACAGCCATTGGAATTTGGCAATCTGCGTGGAGATAAATAGAACAGAGCCCGTCAGCATGGCCTAATACCGGGATTTGAGTATTCTGCTTCACCATTCGGACGAGCTCGTTGCCGCCTCGCGGGATGACCAGATCAATATACCTGTCTGCTGACAAAAGGGATCCTACAGCATCTCGAGTCACTACTAGCTGCAAGCACCCGTTTGGTACAGCAGTGGACTGTAGGGCTTTTGATATCACGTTTGAGATGGCTATGAATGATTCTGTCGATTCCTTTCCCCCTGGACTATTTTCAGCATGTTATTATCGAAGAGGGTAATAGAAAACTTACCTTTTAGAATTGCTGCATTTCCAGATTTGATAGCTAAGGACGCGATGTTTGCTATGACTTCAGGACGAGCTTCGAAGATGATGAGTAGAACTCCAATAGGGGATGATTTTCTCTCAAGGACAAGGCCATCGTCTAGGAGAGTCCGTACACCAATTCTTCCAACTATGGTTCTTTAGTCACACTGATTGCAAAAGCATCTGCGATATCAACTCTTACTAACTTGGATCGGGGAGTCTTCTGACGTCCAGTATACCCTGAAGCATATCTTCATATTTGCCCTTCTTTCCCAAATCGAGCCGTTTCACAAGACTCTGGCTTAGGACTCCACTCTCAGCTGCTTTTGTCGCAGAAGCTAGATCTCGCGCATTAGCAGCGAGTATCTCATCTTTAGCTTCAGCAAGTGCTGCATGGATTGCTGTTAATGCTGCATTGCGGTCTTCTGTAGGAAGAATCGCAAGCTTTCGAGACCCTAATCTTGCTGCTTTCGCAGCTTCTAAGGGATCTGCGTTCGTAAGGGACATAATTGAGGGTTTCAGACAAAAATTGGGACGAGAAGAAGTTTTCTGGGAGGATGTTCTTGAAATTTGAAGTTACTGTATTTAGTCGCGAAAGGGCGTGATCGGAGGAGAGTTATGACTCTCGCCTTGATCCTCTCCTTGCTACCTAGCTACTTTGTTTCTAGACCTTCTAAATGAAAAATGTCATATTACCATACTTGTCCATTAATTGAGAATGTTTTCTGTATTTTGAGATAAATTTCTGATTTTGAACAGAATAGGTCATGTTAGGTTTTGCATGATGCAACCTGTGGTCTCGAACAAGTTTGGAGGGACAGGCACCTGCGGGAAGTTTGCAGCCAACCAAGCCTCGGGTTTGCGGTTACCAGCCACAACCCCTTGTCACTCAGCTGCGTCGCAACCCCTCCCAACCTCCTTCCCTCGTAAATATTCCCAGCCCTCAGCATTGAGGACGAACAGGATGCTTTATTCACATTGCCACGTCGCCGAGAGGGGTGGAAATGCAAGAAAACTTTCCTAGTCATGTATCATTCAATATGATTATGCTCTACTGCTGACGCACGCTCATTGCAGGCAATATTCGATGGCTGGAGAGGTAACTTCATAAACACTCCCACCCGCTGCGGGTTCCCGGTTGTCCACCATCTCAACACAAGAAACTATTCAACCGTGATACTGATATATATCTAATCATATCAGTACTTCTCATTGTTTGTCATTTACATGCGACTTTGCTCATATATCTAGTTGCCCTCCTACCTCCATACTAGTCATCGCAATTATCCGACACCCTCCTCTTGACCACCTTCTCCCCTACCACATATCCTCACCACCACCATGAGGACAACCATCAGTAGCGTCGTAGCGCTTCTTTCGGCGACTCTCTTCACTACTTCGACCTCCGCTCAAACATATAGCAATTGCAATCCGTTATACCAAGGCGGTTGCCCTCCAGATTCTGCCCTCGGCCGCACAGTCAACATCGACTTCTCCTCAGGCTCATCAGATAGCTTTACTCCTCAAGGCAACCCAACATACGACTCGAATGGTGTCTCGTTCACCGTTGCGCAATCCGGTGACTCTCCACAACTTACGTCAAAATGGTACATCATGTTTGGAAGAGTGGAGATTTCACTGAAGGCTGCGCCTGGAGCTGGCATCGTTAGCAGCTTCGTTCTTCAATCCGATACCCTCGACGAGATCGATTGGGAATGGCTTGGAGCTGCGCCGGATGAAGTTCAGAGCAACTATTTTAGCAAAGGACAAACTGCAGGATACAACCGAGGAGCTTTCCACGCAGATCCTGGTAGTCAAAGCGGGTTCAAGACGTACACAATTGATTGGACCGCAAATCAGCTTGTATGGCAAATCGATGGTACCACCGTACGAGCTTTGACTCCAGAGCAAGCAGCTGGTCAATATCCACAAACGCCAATGCAGGTAAAGATGGGAGCTTGGAGCGGAGGTGATTCAGCAAACGCACCTGGGACTATTGAATGGGCTCGGGGTCCTACGGACTACTCTGCTGGTCCATACACTATGCAAGTCCGGTCGATCAAGGTTAGCGATTACTCGACCGGTACTCAATACGTATACACCGGTACAAGCGGTACCTGGCAGGAAATCAACGCTGTTGGCGGCTCCGTTAATTCCGGAAGCGGGACAAACGTCGATACTGCTGCGCCAGCAATCACATCGACATCAAGTGGACAACCAATTCCATTTAGGCCAGAGGGTGAGTCCTCTACCTACGTTAAACCATCAGTGTATCCATGGGTACCGGAGGCGACTACCCTCTCGACTGCAACTGTTACCTACAGCAACTATCCTGGTCTTCCCAGCGGCTGGACAGTGACGTCTGAGGGTAAAGTTGTTCCGCCGAGCTCGGCACCTGTGAGTAAGACTACTCCGTTTGCTTTCTGTTTCACAACGGGATTGATGCTAATATATTTGGTTGTTTAGTCGACATCCCAACCCGCCTCCTCTACATTATCGCCAGCAGCGTCGCAGGAGGCTTATTCCTTGGCTGCGGGCTATGAAGTTATCACGACTTACGATCAGCAAGGATTTCCTGCCATTGTCACCGTTCCTGTAGGCTTTGCAACGATGCCGAAGTCCTACGACGACCAAGGGTTTCTGATCACGCCAAGCCCTCCGTCTCCTACTGGAGTTGCATCTCCGGCTCAAAATGGTCAGGTCGAGGGGCAGTCTCAACCTTCCTTCATCCGTGTTCATCAAGAAGATGAGTCTTCGCTCACTACTTTGACCTGGAGTACCCTTTTCACTTGTACATTATTCACATTCATGCTCATATTCTGAGCCGTCCATACCTTGCATTAGCGGGATCATCTTGCATTTAGCGAACGGCGCATGGAACGGTTGCATATATTTTTTTTTAGACGGAAAGCATTCAAGAGGTTTTATGGCAACTAATATGTCGAAGAGATGACAAGGGTAACATTAGAGATAATGATGTACGATCTGATGGGGTCTTGGAGCTTGAATGTACATATTAGATAATGAAGCTGGTAGTGTATGACCAAATGCGAAATACGAGTCGATATGTTCTAGATCATTAATACCCATTCCATCTGCTTTCCATCGATCTCCTGCAGTGCCATCACATGCAGCGAACAGTCCTACAATCTGCACCAGGTGGCTGGTACTACATCGAGATGTACAATTGCTATCTGCTGATGTCGACCTACAGGGTAGCTTTTTCGTATTTGGGGTATACAGCGTTCACCCCGCTTTATGGCTCCGGTACAGTATATGTTCAACTCATAGAACATGCTTCGGGCAGTGTACCGGCTCTGTCCTTGCACATAAAGCTCCCGTCACATGTCTTTCTTGTACTGTACAGTATAGATAAGGATTATCCAGGCTGGGATATGACATCTGTCTGTCGGTGTAGGGTTGGAGAAGAAGAAGAAGAAGAAGAAGAAGAAGAAGAAGAAGAAGAAGAAGAGGAAGAAGATGCAAATGTTAGTTTCCGTGACGCTGTCCACCTGCTCAAATAGTTCTAAGGAGAATTTCCCAATCTGCTACCCTGTCCCTGCATCGTGAGGTCAGTCCAACTCCAAGAGGGCGATTTAGAGGAGAGCAACGTCAACAAGGTGCCCCTGCTTCTGTGGCGCTTGTTTACCCGCAGCGTAGGCGGAATGCTAAGCTGTATTTAGCTCGTGCCCGTCTCTAGCTCAAGCCCCTCGATGCAAGCAAAATCTGGAGCTACGACGTTGAAGTTGCATTTTTGCTGAGGAAGTCCGCTACGGTAAAAAGAGCTTGGGTGGTCATAAAGAGCAGCTTTACAGCAAGATAGTCAATTAGGACGAAGGATCAGGCGATGCGGTGATACTCTCTTGCGTAACCGTGTAACCTCACCTTAACGATTTACGAAAAGTATCATAGCTTTTTACCCCTAGGATCAGCTTAAAAGTTATTACCGTCAACGCAGATCGTGACCTCAGGCATACCAAGCTGGCCCCAGTTTGGCCAAGGGGAAAAAGGGTTGTCATTCGGTACGGATTGTGGGATTCCAAGTCCAATCTTAATACTCAGGTGCGTCAGGAGGCTGAGGAACACAGGAGAATATAAAGATCCCAGATCCGGCTCTTGCGCAACATCCTACTTTGCTCTTTTTACTCTTTTACGACAGAGGACGAAGACGAAAGGAGCTCATTACCGCTTTTGGATTCCCAAAGCTGTACCTCGCCCATCTGCTTTTCGCCTGAGGGGAACAAAAACTACAAAAGCGCGTTGTCATCTTTCAATTTTATAAGAAGACCCGTTGTTTTCCAGAGAGCTAGTTGTCTAGAGTCGACTAATTACTGCCCACAAGTAGATCATCAGTTGTTTTTTTTGTCACTGGAGCGTTGTACGGAGTCATCAGTACAACAGCTCAAAGACGCGGCGGCCCCTTTGTTGGATTCTGCTATTTTTGACGCAATTGTCCGATACCAAATTTTTCTTCGATCTTCAAAATCTTTCGGCGAACTTTGGGAACTCTTACATTTTCAATCTAAATATCTTTTCGCCATATTCTAGTGTTTTTGAATCGGTCCCTAAATCCGACCATCATGAAGATCCTTCCAGCGCTTTCACTCCTCATACCGGTAGCGGTTGCCATTTGGCCACTACCCAAGAGCTACACTTCGGGAGACACCGTACTATTCATCGAGGATAATGTACATGTCACATATAATGGGGTAAGCTCAGTGGCTTGAAATTCAAACCGACTTGGTACATTCAAGCATAGTATACTGATTATACAAAAGGGACACGGCACTGTCAACTCAACATCACCTTCCACGGCCTCGGAGATCGTACAGACAGCTATCCAGCGAACCTATGAGACACTGTTCTCGAAGAATTTTATCCCATGGAAATTCCACCCAAGGAACTCGGATTTCGAACCCTCGACGGAAAATAAGAAATACATCACCTCTATCACATTGACTCAAACCGCAGCAGATCCCGAGAACATCTTTCAAGCACCTGTCGGTGAAGTCGATGAGTCCTACTTCCTAAGTCTGATCGAATCCGGCAAAGTGACCATCAAAGCAAAGTCCTCCATCGGCCTCGCACGCGGCCTAACAACCTTCACTCAACTCTTCTTCAAGCATACCGAGGGCTGCGTCTACACCACCCTCGCCCCCGTCGAGATTTCAGATGAGCCCAAATTCGCACATCGCGGCATCAACATGGACACTGCTAGGAATTATTTTGATGTCGATGATATCAAGCGCATAATCGACGCAGCGGCCTACAATAAATTCAACCGCTTCCACATCCACATCACTGACTCTCAATCCTGGCCTCTTGTAATCCCTTCTATGCCTGATTTAGCGACTAAAGGAGCGTACCGTAAGGATCTTGTGTACACACCAGAGCAGGTGGCGGATATCCAGCGCTATGGCGGACTTCTAGGTGTGCAAGTATTTCTAGAGATTGATATGCCGGGCCACACTTCCTCGATTTGGTTCTCGCGGCCTGAGCTCATTACGGCATTTAACGAGGAAGCTTGGGATACCTACGCCGCGGAACCACCTTCCGGAACCTTGAAACTCAATTCCACCGAGGTGTATGATTTCCTAGACGAGATGCTCGATGACCTGCTCCCACGCTTGAGCCCGTACACGGGATACTTCCACTCTGGCGGCGACGAGGTCAATATTCAAGCGTATCTGCTCGACGAAACGGTCAGATCGAACGACACAGCCGTCCTACAGCCCCTGATGGAGAAGTTTGTCCAGCGCAACCACGATCAGATCCGCGAGAAGGGCCTCACGCCCATCGTATGGGAGGAGATGCTCCTGACGTGGAACGTGAGCCTAGGCAAGGACGTCATCGTACAGACATGGCAAAGCGATGAAGCTGTCGCCGCCGTCACCGAAAAAGGCTATAAAGCCCTAGTCGGAAACTACAACTACTGGGTATGTATATTCTCCCCTCCCAACCTCCAAACAAAATTTCAGGTTCTGGGAGTTACAGTACTGATGACTGATTCTTTAAATAGTACCTCGACTGCGGCAACGGCCAATGGCTCGACTTCCCCCCGTCCTCCTCCGAAAAATACTGGCCCTACAACGACTACTGCTTCCCGCGCCACAACTGGCGCGTCATGTACTCGTACGATCCGCTCCATGGCGTCCCGCCCGAGGCCCACCACCTCGTCGTCGGCGGCGAGGCGCACATCTGGGCCGAGCAGACCGATCCAGTCAACATCGATAACATGGTTTGGCCGAGGGCGTGCGCGGCGGCAGAGGTCCTGTGGAGCGGTGCCAAGGACGAGACAGGCGGGAACAGGAGCCAGACGGAGGCGAGTCCAAGGTTGAGCGAGATGAGGGAACGCCTCGTCGCGAGGGGGGTGATGGCGCATCCGATTCAGATGCCGTATTGCATAATGAACGGGACGCAGTGTGGGTTGGATCATTGAGTCGAGGAGGTTA
>MU006107.1:267280-290035 GCA_010093705.1 Patellaria atrata CBS 101060
CCTCGCCTTTCAGTTTTATTTTCTCGTCATCCTGTCTCGTTGATTAGATTAGCTTTTGTCGTTTCGCATAAGGGACTGTGGAGAGGGGAGTTAGAAGCTTACGCTATACGGGGCGTACCATTTCGCGAGGCGGGTTTTACCTCTGCGATGGTTAGCTTTCGGATTGGGGCTGGGGTATGGTGCGTGTGCGTAGGACTTACTGACGATTCTGGATCAGGATGAAAGAGAGCACCATTGTGAAATTGGAGGAGTGAGATTGGGGAGGGAGAGGCGCTTGAGTGGAAATAGTGAGCGGGGTCAGGTGATGGCGTGTTTGGACCATCTTGGTGCATATCGGCTGGTGTATGGAGAACTTTACATAGAGACAGTATACGTTTTACGGAAGATACAATATGCAGTTGTAATTTAGATTTAGATTTTGGAATCATGAGTTTATAACTGCGCTATAACATCTAGTACAGCCCTTGAATTTTGGGCGATATCTGTACAGGTCAAAATATCAACCTTCGCGTACAGCAACATACTTGGGCAAAGGCCCCCATAACGCCAGCTTCGGTATTCCTAGCACCACTGCACAACCCCTAACGCGAAACTACTCCCCAAAATTTACTTCAACACCCACTCGTCTTTCCAGGTACCCGTCCACAGCTCATACTCCCGCTCTATTCCCTTTCCACCGTTTCCAGCGTTCGACGGCCCTACGGCAAATTTGGAAATATTGAAAGCATTATGGCCATGCCGGAGACCACACTCATTCCAGGTATTCAAGTAAGGCTTGTCCGGTTCGCGTTTTCGATATTTCCCGTCGCCCTTGTGGTCCGTGGCGTACATGTTGTCCGTGATGGAGCCAAGTTGGTCCCATTCCTGTAAAGGGGTTTCAACTTTATGTTGTTGTTTTAGACATTTGGGTTTAAAGGGAGCTTTGGCTCTTTCTGGGGAAAAGTGACCTGTTCGTTTTAAAGCCTCGCTGAGAGTCAGAGGTTCAGGAGGCCCCCAAGGCGATGGGGATCGACGCCGTTTAAGGGAAATTGTACTAGATAAATTTGAGGAGGTTTTGTTCTGTATTGGTGTTTGGTGTGTTCTGCTGGAGTCCATGATTTGTACGGTATTGTATTTGATCGTTGGCTGTGAGAGTTGAGGTGAATGTATATCTGGAAGAGTTAAGGCTTTTGCGAGAGGTAAGAATTTTGAAGAGAATGGGAGCTAAGTACGATTACTCTTTTAACTAGAAGATTTTGAGGGTAGTAGCAAGGAGGATGATGGCCAACATTTCAATACCACATCTGGTGATATAGACTGGTACGCGCTACCGAATCCACTGGTTGATGTAATTCCATACTTCGTTGGGAGCAAAACTGGACAATTGAGGTACGAGACATACTCAAGATTGGTAGTACCGTAAAGACGAATTGCGGCTAAGACTGAGATGAAGACTGAGGTGTGATAGATCTGAAATGTTAGGTTCTTACCGATTTAGCAAAGAATACCTATGATGTGTACGGAAGATGAATATACTATAAGATTCCATAGCGCCTATTTCCATATCTCATAATCTCTTTACGCCGTTGTATCTGAAGTGCCATCATGATAAACCCCATGAGCAAGTAGGATAGAAACACCATAACAACGGTCTGCCACTATGACCCCACTTTGTAGTCTCATTCTTCCTCGTCACTAGTAGCTTCGAAATTCTTCTTTACATTATCATCTTCGTCCTCACCCTCTTCCTGCTTCACTGGACTAGCTTGAGATTTACTAGGTTGACTGAAATCTGGTCTGGGGACGGTTTCTCCTTTGTTGGTGAGAACTTCCTCAATTTTGGGCATGACAGCAATGAAGGCTGTGTATTGGTCCATGGGTAGTGAGATGCCCTTTAATTGAGTCAGTCAATGGGTTTCTGGATTGCAATATCAGTTTCCGAATGTAATGTGCATACCTTCTTGCCAGGCAGCAACTTGCCATCCTTCTCGTAATACTCTCTGATATTGACCATGCGATTTCCCTTGAATTCTGATATTGTCACACGCCTTAACTTTGAGATCTGATAGTGGGATGGGAATTAGCTATATTCAGCTCTTGAGGACGTTTCGCATCATTTTTGGATTCGAAAGACTGACCATGAAATATTCATTTCCATCATCATCGATCTGGAGATCGCCATCTACTTGCGCTTTCGAAGCGCCTTTGGTCGTCTTGGACTTCTTGGACTTTGGGGCGTCCTCTACAAACCCACCGTCAGACTCGTATGATTCCGCCTGTGATTTGCGCTTCCCAACTCTTGGTGCCATTGTTTCCCGAATATCTATCGGTTGTGATTTGTTTGGATCGTGGGGTGGTAGGGAGATGGAAGTTGATGGTCCGAACGCGGTTGGTGAGACGCGATTGCCTTGGTGACGTTGCTTGTCCTTCACCTCAGCTCCACTTCCCTCTGCGCATACTCACTTCATGACCGTTTCTTCAGACACATTCCCATCTGTGAATAGGTATGGGTAAATGCTTGTCACTTAAGGTTATCCGTTCTCTGTTCTATACGATAATTATAGACCCGTAGGGGTGATTACATTGTCAATGTGTGCCATTATATATTACAAGGTAAAACAGCAGCTCGTATGCAATTCGGCTTTACTGTATACAGATGGTAATCGCACTGGATTGCTTCAATGCCTATGGATTATCTCTTAGTCACTAAGTGGACAGACTGAGAACAGTATCAACCCCGCTTTAACAGGACCAGTTTATACCCGGGAGGAATTATGTCCCCATTATAGTAGTATTTCAAATTGACACTCTACATCTCTCTTTTGTTTATTCTTCTATATTATATCATTGATCCTTCTGCATTAATTACCTTACCTTCCATATATTCTAGTCTAATATCCATTTCTATCAGTCTTAAATAACGCATTCTCATCCATTAAGTACCATTTCATGGTGTTTTAATTCTTTGCCATTACGTCAGTATCCTCCACTATGAAGAAAGAATCGCTTATCCCTCCAACGTCTCTAGACGGTGATGGCATCACCGTGGTTGGGGCCGAAGCGGGAACAGCACACCACGAGCATGATGAGATACCAGAAGGGGGCTACGGTTGGGTTTGCGTCGGCTGTGTATTCACAATTAATGGCTTCACTTGGGGCGTTGCTGCCGTACGTACGATATATATACTCGTATACACGGAGACTGACAGCCGTAGTCGTATGGAGTATTCCTGAATTACTATTTACATAATGAGACATTTCATGAAGCCACGCCGCTAGATTGGGCCTTCGTAGGCGGATTGGGCTTTGGAGTACCAGTTCTTATTGCATCACCCATCACCATCATAACCCGTCGGTTGGGTGTCCATATACCGATGTCCCTGGGATGTGTTTTCCAGTTGGCTGGGTTCGTAGCAGCTTCGTTCGCCAGACGTATATGGCAGTTATACCTCACCCAGGGCGTCCTTGTCGGCCTAGGAATCGGCTTCACCTGGATCCCAAGCATGCCAATCGTCTCCCAGTGGTTCCACAAACGCAGGAGCCTAGCCAACGGCATCTGTAGCGCCGGATCTGGGATCGGGGGTGTGATCTTCTCGTTTGGAACAGAGCCGATGATCAGAAATATCTCCTTCGCCTGGGCATTGAGGATTATCGGGATAGTCAGCGCAACCGGTAACATCATAGCCACCGTCCTTATCCGCAGCCGCAACGAAGCCATCCAACCCCGCATGCGAGGTTTTGATCTCAGACTTCTTCGGCGTCCAACGGTACTTCTATTGCTCTCTTGGGGCTTCTTCAGTATCCTCGGATACATGGTGTGTCTGTACTCTCTCTCCGCCTTCGGGCGCTCCATCGGTCTCTCCGATTCTCAAGCTGCCAATCTAACCGGTTTCTTGAACCTTGGAACTGCGATTGGTCGTCCATGCATAGGTGTCGCTAGTGATCGATTTGGCCGAATCAGAGTCGCTGGAATCGTAACCTTTATCTGCGCTCTGACTATCTTTGCCATCTGGCTCCCGGCCAACTCATACGGCGTTACGATTCTCTACGCACTCCTGAACGGAGCGATTGTTGGTGTGTTTTGGATGGTGAGCTCTCACCCCAAACTTATAATATGTACAGTACAGTATCCTGCTAACAACCCGATCACAGACCGTCAGTCCCCTATCAGTAGAAATTGCGGGTCTGAAGGAGTTACAGTCCGTACTAGCGCTAATGTGGGCCTTCATCATTCTCCCAGCGACTTGTAAGCCCAATCCCAACATTCCCGAATGAGGCACATTCATAATTTCCCTTCCAGTCTCGGAGGTAATAGCACTCAAGCTACGCAGACCCAATCTCGACAAGGAGTACCTATACCCCCAAATATTCTCCGGGACCGCATATCTCGTTGCCACGGCGGCGATATCCGCGCTCTACGTTCTTCATAACCGCAAGCAAGGTTTGACACATCCCTGAACGGTTGAAGCGTGGATCCTTGGCTTCGATCCAAGGCCCTAGGAGATGGAGGAGTCCGTGTATACGGCACTTAGGGGTACCGGTGAGTAATACGGTTACAGGGTCTTAGCTCATCGTGGCATCGCAGAAATGACTGGCCGGATGGAGTCCGTACGGCTTCCGAAAAGCTTTCCAGACGGGTTACAGAGCGTGTATGGTCGAGTGGGAGATGGCTTTGGGGCGTGCTTGAAGCCGGGGAATGCTGTGTCGAGAAACGGGTTCTGGAGCGATGGGTATGGCTGCGTGAGGCTGTGTCGGTGTAAGTGGAATTTTGTGCTTGAAGGAGTCCGGGAGTGTGGCGAGAGGGAGAGGGGGAAATAGGAGACGGAGGAAGGAGATGAGATGAGAGATGAGGGATAGGACACTGCGGGTAGGAGAAACTGGAAATGGTGTCTTAGCACTTATAACTTTCAAGATCGATCTCTTCTCAGTCGCTGTAGCAAAACATCACTCACACTAAATATGATCAAGATGAAATTCCACATTCTATTCATTTTAGTACATCGACGTACGGGATCTCGCTTCAGTTTCATATTCCCCCGCTCGAAGCGTCAATATATTCTCGTCCAGGGGAAGAAAGATGAAGAGGAAAAGAAGAAAACAACTCCATGCAATGACCTTGAACCACGGTCCCTAAACCAGAAATACTCCCCCATTTGAGGAAACAAAAGAAAAAATCCCATACAGCCTGTGGGATATTATGGGCCATCTAGCATAGTCACATCGTCCTCGTATAATGTCTCAAGTTACAGTGAGACACGAGCGACCGCCCAACAAACTTCCCCGCATAAAGGTAACATTTACCGCATGATCTCGTTATAGATAAGGACTATTACGTTGTCAATTAAATCGATTCGTCAGGTGAGGGTTCCGCAACTTACGCTTCAATTGCTCTTTTGTAAGGTTATCCTTGTTCTTATCGAAATCGAAGAATTCTTCCGGAATAGGTTCAGCAGTTGGCTCATCCTCTGGATCATGGTACGGCTCGAGATATGGGTGTTTGAGCGCTTCCTCCACCGTGATACGCTTGACCGGATTGAACGCAAGAAGTCTCTCTAGTAGATCGAGGGCCAGATCTGAGGTCTTCGGGAACATGACCTTCCATGGGATCTTCTTCTTGAAAGGCAGGGAGCGGATGTATTCTCGGGCTCGGCGAGATTTGATGCCGTAGTAGTCCTCCATGGTAGGAGTACCGAGTACGTCGAGGATTAGCGTGAGTTGATGATGGTCTTTTGAACGTTTAGTAAAGTGTGTTTAGCTTGAGGGATGTGGTTACTCACAGTCCTTGCCAGGGAACAAGGGCTTTCCACTAAGCATCTCGGCCAGGATACATCCAACACTCCAAACATCAATAGCCTTAGTATATTCTTTGAAAGTCAACATAATCTCCGGGGCGCGGTACCACCTGGTCGCAACGTATTCGGTCATGAAGCCTGAGTTGTCTTCCATCGATGCGGCCGAACGAGCAAGACCGAAATCGCAGACTTTGAGATCGCAATTGGCGTTGAGAAGAAGATTTGACGGCTTCAAGTCACGGTGGAGAACGTTCGCGGAGTGCATGGCCTTGAGGGCGCGCAGAGTCTGGTAGATGAAGTACTGGCAATGGTCGTCTGAGAGCTCTTGGGTTCGGATAACGCGGTGCATATCTGTCTCCATGAGTTCCTGAATAAGGTAAACTTCGGAGAAGCTTTCGAAGTTTCTTGGCTTCTGGATGTCCAGAATAGAAATGATGTTCTCATGGTTGAAGTATCGAAGTAGTTTCATCTCACGGAGCGTTCTCAAACAGAACATAGAGTGATCGAAAGGAGTGATCTTCTTTATGGCAACCTTTTGACCGGAAGGCTTGTGGAGTGCAGAGCTAATTGGATGTTAGTTTTGCTATCCCAAGCTCGAAAGCAAATTGGTGCAAGTTAACTTACCACACGACACCATAAGCACCCTCACCCACTACATCCTGGATGTCGTACTGTTCTGAGACATTGAAAGATATTTTCCTCGAGCCTCCAGAAGAGGGCGGCCCGCCGCGATTCGCCATTTTGGTTTAGAGAATCGTCGTAGGTTCTTGGGACTTTGGGAATCGAGTTAGTCGATATCAGGGAGATTTCAAGTTTACGAATAATCTTGGAAAAAGAAAGAAAGAGAGAGAGAGAGAGAGAGAGAGAGTTAGAAAGAAAAGGGAATTGAGAAAATATAGACTCGGTAGGGAATAAAAGTACTGCGAATAGGCTATTGAGTGCCAGGTGACTATTGTTCAACGAACGTATTGATGCAACGTGAGAACAATAGAGCTTAGGGGGTGGCTGGGCGTTATTCTTGACTCATCAGGTGAAGGCAGGAATGGAAAGCCAGCAACCCGGGCGCAACGCATGGCCCGCCCTTTGAGAGACGTGATACCAAAACCGCTTCATAAACCATTCTTAACCACTCTAGATGGCAATTTTACTGATAAAATGAACAACTCAAATTCAGTGACTCAAATATCCGAGGTGAACGAACAGCTTCGTCCAACGCATCGCTTATGTCTTAAACGAACTGGAAGAGGAACGGAAGGAACCAAGAAGAATGAAGCTCACAATGTAACGTACCGATATCCGTGACCGCTATTTCCAGCGTCGTTATGAAGATTGTAGTACCAATAGATCAGGTCGGTCTCGATATCGAATCAGTCGAATATCCTCGTCGAATCTCTTCCTTTTTCAGTCTTCGAGCTGTATTGGTATACAATTGATCTAGTCGATGCTGGTGTACTTCCCGGTAGCGATTGCGCTGATCGTTGAACTGGACTCTTTCCCAAGGGCGCAAAACGACTCGATAGATGTCCTATAAAGGAAAGTTGCACGTCTGGAGGTGAAGGATTGTGCTCCTGATGCGAGATGTGGTGAAAGGAACTGCTTCAACTTGATCGCGGGGTAACCGACGCGATTTCAACGACAATGAAGGAAACTGTGATTGTGTTGGTGACGCTGCGGAGAAAGCACAACAGGTTACGGGGGGAAGAGAGACTTTACCTCTTCGCGACAGTAAGATGATATCTAATAAAACTCGCGGCAGCCAGGTGATCAGGAGAATAATGGAAGGTTGTTATCGACTGTATGTGGGTAAGGGGCGCCCGGCTACGCGGGGTTCTGAAGATGCGAGAATGGCTGAAAACGGACAGCTACTGTGGAAGTAGTTTTTGTTCAACAACAAGCTCCTCAACCAACAACGACGACGATTTTGCTGAGGATGATACGGCGTCTCTGCTGTATCGGGTATGAAAGGAGCGGAGTGAAAAGGTTGAGGAAATTTGGTTGACCGTGGGATGGGCTTTCTTTGAAAGCTTTCATGAGCTTCTTGAGGCGGGGAGTTGACTCCTCAAACCCCTGTGGTGCGGAAAAAGCTCTTAAGGTCTAGCCGCCAGGGTCAGTCGTCCGCTGAGTCTCCTTACAGTTGTGATTGGTGTGACTGAGATATGTCTCACACATTGAACTGCAACGGAGGCACAGCATGGGCCCGAATATTCATCGCTTCAAGCGATAGTGCGCTTCAATGGGGAGAGTTTGTTGGACCGATCGAGCATAGAACTTACATTAGACGTACTCGTCAGATATCAGACAAGCCGAACAAGCGAGTTGCGCACAGTTAGAACTGGAAACTACCCATCCTCGCCATCTTGTCTTCTTGTCTCATCCGACATTATGCATTTTAAGAGACGTGTTCCATGGTTTCCAAACAACACTCGACTTCCTCGGCGATATTCTAGAAACTACTCTAAACGAATGCGATGATATGGAACGATTCAAAACTACAAGTATAATGGCTCTGATGAAAAGATAGAACTACATCCAGCGCCAAGATTAATAGAACTAGGTACTGTAGGGCACCTTCTGAAACGAAAGATTCAGGAACCGCCGAACCAGCATTGCTGCAGGTCCAACGTTTGACATCTGTCCCATATGTCCCAGTTATATATAGACGGCCCCTATTCCGGCCGGTCGACTTGTAACGCCCTCTCAACTACCTATGACGCTGGCCCCTCTGTTGGGGCCACTTGCTTGGACGAACACAAGTTGCATTGCCTGCCCAGATCGGATCTTAAGTCACCGTGATATCAAGGAGTCACGAGCATTCCCATCATATTTCTCCCTGCAGTGCCCAAACCGGAAATTAATCACTCAATGACGCCTTCCTCAATGGTCTCGGGATGGTCAAACACATCAACGGAGCATTTATGATTCGAATCTGATGTAAAGGGCCTGATGGTCAATATCTACTTAAGAAACTACAAGACCTTGAAATCATCATGACCTCTCGCATATTGAAACAAGAACCGCTATTTTGGAGGATGAGTTTCGATATCTGGGAACATGAAGTTCGATGCCATTTCTCCAATAGCTGAGCCAACTATATCAGCTGAATATATCTCGAGCAGTTGTGTTACTTGTATAAGGGGCAGTACGATATTCAGTTAACCGGAAATATACCATCGAGTATCACCAATAATCTCAACAGTTTCATAGTGACCCAAAGTCCGTTCGTTTTCTTCATCTGCTTTTTCAAATCCTCCGATGGTTCTTTTGCTAGTTTATTCCCAAGTTTCCTCCCGGGATCGGAAACAAAGTAAAGCGCATTATATCCCCAAAGCTTCATTCATCACCTAACGAGCAGTTGATTATCCCTTTACTTTATGTAATTCTTTTTACGAATCTTATATGCCATCCAAATGTTCATGTTTCCTTTAGCTAGGATTGTTCCTTTGTTTACTATTTGACATCGACTGGAAGTATTACCCCATACCCCTTCGAAAGTGCCCACAGATAGAGCACGATAATAAATAGAGGGAGAGAAAATGTCCCAAAAAAAAAAAGCCTTCTATTCATTCTTTAAGGGCCAAACCCCTTCCGGTTACAAGATTCGTTTTCGTCGATGCTCACTGCTACTAAATTTTCAATGTTAGAGCCTTTGTTTCTTGAAGGGTTAAAGAGGATGTATACTATTGAATTTTTGATTCCGCTCTCCTTAACACCAAACTGTGGTATGTAACCAAGCCCTACAATTGATCTTCACTTCTCACTTAAGTCGACAACTGTCAGCCTCCGAATCCACGATATAAATGGCCAGATATAAAAATAGTTCTCTCCGAAAGCGCACCAAAAAGTAAAAATTAAGTAGCAACCCACAAAAGACTTATTTATTTAAGATATAAAAAAAAAAAAAAGCAAAACAGTTCCCACGCCCTCCGAAGAGGGCGTGGTACATCTGCTGCCCCCCGATGGGGGCCCGAGAACTAGGGGGAAATTTCCCCCTCCGGGAATCGACCCCGGGGATGTAGTGGTGTGACTGACCTAGGCGCCAGTGTCCACTCGGCTATTGCCCCCGGGTTATGGAAAACATATACGGGAAGACTGTTCTTAAACCATGCGGTAAGATTTTGGTCACGGGACCTGGGCCGTTTAGAGATTTTGCATTCAGAATCTACCCAGTATGCTACCTTACTATCATCGTGTTCTATGAGAGATGATACCAAGAATAGGTTTTTTAATCTACCCACGGGTCTCCATGTTGACTTCCTGGATTATTTCCAATTCGATCTCGGTTGGCATCCCCCGAATATTGTACACTTACGAAACAACAAATTACGGCTCGATACTTCCGCAGTCTACCTGGTCTTTATCATATGTACAGTACGGTTAGATCATACACACCGATAGATATTATCCGTCTTGCAGAGGGGTCTGCAGAGGTGACCTGGAGAGTGAACGCACATTAGGAATGAACAGCACGATTAGGGAAGCACAATACGGCGAAGTCTTGATATTTAGAACTTAATGGGTGTAGAGAATTTCCACCGGGACTGTACAGCGGTATAGGAGCATCAAAGGTTCATGGAAACGACATATCAGCATAAGTTCTCTACGCCAATGATTTCTCACAGAATCCTCCGCTAGAGTCGACCTCTAGTGATTTCCTTTTCATGGGATGGTTTTCTAGATGACAGATTGGGTATGTCCCTACAACAGATCACCAAAGGAATCAACCTTCGAGTTGATTCTGTTTCTATTTCACATGACCCCCTTCCCGGCCAACTGAGAAATCAGCAGTGCAGTTCGGGGTTCTCATGAAGGAATCAATTGCCGTTCATATTCAGTCGGTGAGAGAAAGGATTGCGGATTCACCTCGAGCATAGATTTTACACTATAAACGTGCATATGGTTGTTGCACGGCGGATGTTCAACCCAGTCATTCATAAGCTGTGAGCGTAATATGTCTCTCAATTTGACCCAATTGACTTAGAGATTCTGAACAATTGTACATATATCTCTCTATAAGAAAATATCATATCCACAATATGCTGCGCAGGTAGATGAATTGGGTGTGCAACAACTCCAACCACAGCCAGCCAGAAAACTGTAAAGGTCAACACTTCGCCAATAGCATTGCTAACAGGAGAGACAACTGCATTGGTGGCCCGAGTAATCGGCGACCTAATCGGGGATCTGGAACTTCACCTCGGCGAGCTATCATTCTAACTGATTCAGAAAGTATATCTAGAGCCTTTCTTCGACTTGGAGAACTATAAGTTCCAAACCTCTCGACAACAACTCAATTCAACTCAACTTCAGACCTACCAGACTAAACCAAAACCAAAACAAATTACCTAAAGCACATATACCTTGCCACAGCCAAGCTCCTCACAATGTGTAAGCAATCGACCTGCCAAACATGCAGTAAGTCCCGTCAATCCCCGTCCCTTACCTCTCCCCAATACCCCGCATCCTCAACATTACCCCACCATCATCACCCCGCACCACCAAATCCTCACTCAAAAATCCTCACCCCTAACATCAACACAGACAAAGCGACCTGGTGGGGCTGCGGCAACCACGTCCCTTCGGTCATGGACCGCATCCCGGAAGCGGACCGATGCGTCTGCTCGCCCAAGATCGAGCGCGAGGGCAAGGCGTACCCGCCCAAAGCCGAGTTCTCGTGACTAGACCTCGTTCGCTTCTGGTAGTACAATCGGGCCGAATCGAACACTCTCAATCCCGCACCATACCGTTCGTTGACAACTTGTGGATGTGAGCGGCGAGCACGTGTGGGCGTTGTGCGGTTTGATTCGGTGCGGATCCGCTGGTGAGGGGCGGTGCCAGAGGCGAAGGGGATCGGTGATTCTCTGGGATGGGTGGGCTTGTTAATGTATCTGTTCTTTGTGGGTGATTAGCGGGCGGACATGGAGTTACAAAAGACGAGGCGGGGGTGGGTTGCTGTGCGGTAGGTACTGTACAAGGTGGTCGATGTACAGTACACGTCCGGTATTACAACTTTCAATTGTGCATCGGGAAGGTCACACCGGAAAAATTAAGAAGGCGGTTTACTGCGGCCCTATGGGGATGTTTGTTCTGTTTACCAGGTGGCTGGAATGGTTGATGGGGAGTTGGTGGGTGCATCGGGTTTCGGTCATTTGATCAATTGTAGAAATGCGGTCATGATTGTATAAACTTATATTGGGTTTTTATTTCAGGTCTGATTTTGAAGTACGTGGCGTCTGCAAACCCTTGCTTGGATGCTCTTGGACCGACTTACCTTGAATTAAAGTGAGATATTTATAAAATTTGATGTGAACAACATGTTGTCGTCTTTGCCCTTAACAACTAAGGTATCCATGCGGAAATGTATTATAAATCAGGGAAACCTCAAGTTCAGAGCGTAGACTTCTTAGGGAGGTTACTGTATTTACATTAGGAGATCTTCGTTGTCCAATATCTATGTATATGTATGTAGCCCTAGCTAGGGGAACATAAACAAGCATACAGAGAAAGTGACCTCAGTCGAAGGTGATCTTAGTCGCCTTCTGCTGTCCATCACTCTCCTTGTAAAAGGCGCCGTAAGCATCATGCTGCTTCTTCTTCACCGTGGTCCCGAATTTGAGTAGCTCATCCGGTACTGGTTGGTTCGCCGCTTTAAGTACATTTATCAATCTAATCATTTTAGCTGCGTGAATAAGGATATGTGTTCTACAGAGATACTTACGCTCCGGAGTGCTGCTTTTCATGCTCAGTGAATAAGGTAATTGCTATACCTTCTTTCCCTGCTCGACCGGTCCTGAAACATTTTAGTAACTACGAGGAATCACGTCGAGATAATACTGACCTGCCGATCCTGTGTACATAATCCTCAACAGTAAGGGGGAATGTGACATTGATCACAACTTTGACAGATGGGATGTCTAATCCACGAGCGGCAACATCCGTGGCCACTAGAATAGGTGTCTCTCCGGACTTGAAAGCTTCCAAACTTGCACTACGCTGCACCTGACTTAAGTCACCATGGATACCTGCAACACGGAAGCGTCTGGACTGGATGAAGTTCTCGATACGTGTTGCTTCCTTCTTGTAAAGACAAAAGACTAATATCCGATCGTTCTTATTCTTGCCACTTTGATGTTCTTTCAATAATTCTAGGAGACGATTTTGCTTGTCGTACGGTTGCATAACCTCAACTATTTGCTTTATGCGGTTATTGGCTCGCAACTCCCCTGTGGGATTATCACCGATATTGATTTTGACTGGAGAAGTCATAAATGTCGAAGCTAGTTGACGGACCGATTCTGGCCAGGTTGCGGTGAACATAAGTGTTTGCCGGCGATCGGCTGGAGTAGTCGAGCTAATAATCTTACGAATGTCGTCTTCGAAACCCTTATCGAGCATACGATCAGCTTCGTCAAGTACTACGTAAGATGCATCGCTCAGTTTTGCAGAACCATCGTTGAGTAAGTCGTTCAAACGTCCGGGTGTTGCGACAACGATACTAGCTTTCCTCAAAGCTATTCGTTGGTCATCTTTGGAGACTCCACCGTACACGCACACAACATGTAAGCCTGCTGGTGTGGCAAGTTTGACCAATTGTTCATGGATCTGAACCGCAAGCTCACGAGTGGGAGAGACAATGACCGCCTTCACTCCTTTGCGCCGTTTCTTCTCAGGAAGAGACATGATACAGCGTATGCAAGGCACACCAAATGCAAGCGTCTTTCCTGACCCAGTTTCTGCAACTCCTATCACATCTCTTCCAGCGAGTAAGGAAGGCCATGCTGCAGCTTGTATAGGAGTAGGAGAGGTAAAGGACGCGAAAGGAGCCTGTTGAGCCTCGTCTTCTATAGGCAAATAGGAGAATTGTGTTATAGGACGATATGTATGCTTCGCATTGAGAGGATCTTCAATAGTGATAAAGTTAGTCTGGAAAAAGTTGTCTATTTGAGATTGGGGAAGAGCGCTCAGCTCTGGGTGTTCGACGTAGGAAAGGCTTGTGGGAGCAAGGGATGTTTGATCAACACTTGTGATATTACTAGTAATTGTATTTCTTGGAGTGGTCGTTCCGTTCAATATCGATTCTGGTAGATCAACTACGATATTTCCATTGTTTTGGACATCAGTGGACTCTGCCTTCGCTAATGACTTGAGTTTCGCTTTTTCTGCTTTTCGGGCAGCCTTTACGGCTTTAGCATCCCGAGCATCAACTCCATTGGCAACCTCTCTTTCCACTTTCTTTTCTGCAGTGGTGGTAGCTTTGGTAATAGCTTTAGCTTCTTTCCTAGCCCTCCGTTCTGCTTTTCTTAACTTTTTTGCGGGCTTATCTTCGGCGATGTATTCGTCTGACGGAGACGGTGATAAACTCGTGGTTGTAGACAGAGGTTCTGAATCCTTCAATTTATTCAATCTTCCTTTGAGTTTTTCCACGACATTGTTCTCCGTGGGGTTTGCGACGGTAGGAGTGGTGCTTGAGGTAGGTTGCTCGCTGCTTTTGCTCTTCTTTTTTTCAAATTTGTCTTTCCGACTCTTCTTATGAATTGGAGTGGATTCTTTGACACCAGAATCGTGGTCTGCCCCATGGGCTTGATCCAAAGTTCTTTTGCTCATTTTGAGCCTTAAATAAATGGATCGATGTGAAAGCTGCACCTCGAGAACACAGAAAAATTTCCTACCGTACATAATTTTTGTGTCTTGGCACAGCTTTCCCGCTCCGCATCCTTGAAGTGGCTGGTGCTGGCGCGATCCCTTGTCTATATCAGCCACTCCCGCTTCCTGTCCTGGACTGTCCTTTCCCTTCTTAGGTACCTTAGGTTGACTTGTATCATGTCTCATCTAACGTCACATCAAATTTCATTAACGACTTCACTCTTAAGAGACAGTAGCACGCATTCTACCTGACGGACTGAATTATATTACATGTCAATAATAGCTAATGGCCATCTGATTTCCTAAGTTCATACCTTAGGCAACTGTGTTTGATCACTTTCACCACCCGCTCCATTGGTACTTGTATTTCGTTCGGCAGGTTCTAATTCCGTAACCTCTTTATCCATGCTAACCAGTGGAAGTCCTTGAGAGATGGGGTCCATGTCGCTGGGAACACTCGTTGCGACGTTGTTGTAAGGACCTAATCCCTCACTCTCCTCTTCCCGCAACCTTTTTCCAGCCTCAGAGGCCGTTTTGGTGATAACTTCATTGAAAGACGTTCCCACCTCGACTACTTTGTCGATCACCGTTGAGACGAGCTCTTCAGCTGAGCTAACTATGTCTTCCCCGATACTTTTCACGCCGTTAATCGGTCCATCCCCGTTCCTTTCTGACGCTGCAGAGTTGAAACCTGGGCCATCTTGATTCTGCTCACCATCAACCCCGCTCGTAGCTCTAGCACTTGGTGCTGCTGTACCAACCAAAGGTGGGGTTGTGGTTGATACTTGTTGCTTTCGTTCGAGTGGATCATCGCCTTGAGCGCTGTATTCCCGTTTCTATAGACGACGTCAGTATACCTAGGACGTTCTCAACAGCTCGAACATACACTATCATCTTTTTCGTTCGATGATAATCCAACCGCTGCTAAAAGCTTCTCCGTAATTCCTTCTGCAGTCGGCATGTTGCCGTCCTTGCTCCTCTTAGCATATACACCGAGGAGCGTACTATTGTAAGGGAATACCTCAAGGTTCACCACAGTCTGATCCTGGCTCTTACCACTGTTGGTAGTTTCATGCAACACCATATTCCAATTTCCGGATGGATTTGTGGATTTGTGAATGTATGATACCGTATGTCAATACAGATCTGGTGCGTTTCAAGTAGGCTTAAACCCATTCGCTGTAAATCTTGGACCGTAGTGCGACAACTAGGATGAGTTGTCAAAATGTCGGAGTTAAGGTACTCATGTTCTTTCTTTTTCTTTGTTATACTGTTGTAGCGTTGTTTCCTCATTAGCAATATTTGCTTGTTTCCACTTCAGTTGAAGGGAAGTCAAGGTAAGTCAGCCGTTCCTGCTGCTACTATCTCTCATCCCTAGGTAGGTAGCCTTAAGTTAATGAGGGAATAGCCAACCCTAAAGGCAATTGTCATTACATCTGACCTCATCTTGCGATTGATTTGGATCAGATCTAAACAGGTTAATCAGATTCACCAGAAAAGAGCGCTCTCCGCCAATTTCCAAACGGAAGAAAGCTAGCACAATGAGGAGAATAGTGAGGCGTTTGTATGTACCATTGAGAATGGTACTCCTGTCCAATACAAGCGGCGACCGAATCGTCGCCAATCCCTTGTGATGTATCCACTTCAGAAGTCCTATTTTTACAAGACTCAATTTGGTCACACCTCTTGGATTCAGGTCTGGACTGAACAGATCCACAGCTAGGAAGTCCTACAAAACTCAATTACTGCGTCGTACGTTAGTCTTAGATTCTTAGTGATAACCGTTACCTAGATGTGGATATCTGTGGAGACCTGTTGCATCCTGTTCTATTTCTCCTTTCCTCTAGCCGAGATGCATATTATCAAGCTCCGTCTCATTTTGAAAATATGATGTTCGCTTCGAGACCATTGACCTATCGCTCCACACTCTCACGATCTGTTATTCAGCACTGCTAGTAACACGCACTCTCGTGATTTCTTGACTCTCTTTCAGCAGTATGGTTGCATACACATATGCTATGTGAGATGGCAATCCCTCATGTATAACACCCTAATATCGATTCCCCCGACGTCGCGTCTCACTTTTATCCAACCGTGAATTCGTAATTCGCAATGCCGTCAAGTTCAATCTAGGACCACAAAGTGCTTAGCATCCTACAGGAGCTAGGAGACCCTGAAATTTCGTGTTATCTTGGAGAAGACATGGTGATCCAACGATAACCAGTTAACCACTTGGTCATCATGCTGAAGTTCAGTCTGTGCTTTCCGTGAGCTTCAGCTAAACAATTGACCAGAGATATGGCCATGATAATAAGCAACCGCGCAGCAGGGATATCTACGAACACTCCAGGTTCAAAGCGCAAACTAAATCTTCGGTTGAATACTGGAATATGGGAACCCTTCTCCGCCAATCTCGCCGTCGCCTGGTTTTTCGTGAACTTGAACCAGGTTTGAATGTCGACCATACCAACACTAGTCATTCCATTTCTTCCAGAAGACTTCTGTAATATACCATAGCAGGAGAAGGACCCGGTTATGCATGTCAAATGGTCATAACGCTGCTCTGATATTACATCGCCCCACGACTCTAATACAGTCTTTCCAGAATTGTCCTCCCGCAGCGGACGCCATCAGTAGCGAGAAAGGAGTCACGGTACGTACTGCATTTTTTCCTTTCTGTGCTTACGACTGGTCACGCTCATTCTCTTTCCGAGTGATTGGATGGAGACCATGGTGTCATTGTGATTATACCCATACAACATGCGTATTCAACGGACATAACTGCAGCGGTATCATCGGACACTTGGACTTGAGGCTGTAACAAAACATCCTTACCAGCACAGGAACCCGGAGATTAAGGTTATCCTACGATCCTCCGTATCTGAGATGTGGCGTAATGATGGCGCAGGTGATGCCTCGTGACATGCAGAGTTGCGGCCATCCCCCAGGAAATGGTACCCAGTTGCTCACGCTGAAAGAGCCGCATGTCTCTACCGCGAAATTTTCCGCCTTTCAATTACTTGTTTTGTCATCAATAAATGTTAGGAATTAGAGTACGAGGTGGAATGACAATTCTGCCATTCGCTCAAATATTTGCCCCTTTCATTTATATCGGAGGGGTTCAATTGACTCAACGAGGTTAGGCAATTGGATTGAACGGTTTCGCCGGGCAAGGATATAATGGAGGTCTAATATAGGAGGCCGACGATTAGTGAAAATCGCAGCTGACAGGACTCCTAGGGCGGCAGGCGGCGGTTCAGTCATAATGGCGGACAGGACTCTTAAGAGACATACCCCAGATATGCACTCCACATTTCTCCAGCTTCTATATGGGTTCTATGGCCAGGGTAATTACGATGAGAACTTCTACTTGGGCATCAAAATAAAGCACCAGCAGCACCGTCAGCCTGTAAGACGGCAGGCATACGTGTCGAGTGATACATCGGGTCGGCTTGGCACAATATACTTTGATGTCTGCATCGAATCTTGCATCCTTGATTCTTCTTCTGCAGGTCCACTACCATCCACGCCAGAATTTCTGATCGAAACGGCGTTCGTCAGTAGCGCGATAGTAGCAGTGATGCTCTGGTGTAGTATCGATCACCAGCATTTTTAGCCGGTACGATAGTTCTAGCAGAACAGGGCGGAAGCTAGAGATCAGTCAGCAATTGGGGTCTACGGTAACCGTATGACCACAGATCCCTCGAAACAACATAGTGAGTGTATAGACACAGGGCTGACATGGGAAGACGAGATAGACCAGGAGATGACTATTGCGAGGAAAATACAACAGACACTATATTGATCCATATGGCTCTCGCTTCTCTGCTTCTCTCGCTCACTCCTGTCGCATGCAGCACGTCGAATAAGGAGATGCAACTGAACAGTGCAGACAGTAAGCGGCCTGTATCGCGTGGCCTAGGACTGCCCACCAGGAGCAATAATAATGCAAGCGGATGGAGTAATTGTACCATGACCGTGCTGGTCAACAAGTATTCTCTCGAGAGAACCTGACCCCCCCCTTACCGTAAAGTTCCTCGGCCTGGATACATCCTGGAAGGTTTTTAGACTGGATCTAAGAGAAGTTCGGAAAACCTTGAATAATGGATATAGACTACTACGGTAGGATGATTATTTCGCGAACATCGCCTAGAATTAGGAAGTCTCACGACTCACGCTCGCCGCTCAGAGGGTAGACGCCTGTCCAGTGTCCTACCCCCAGCCTTACTCCCCGCATTAGTTTCCAGTATTTCATCTTGAGATTTTACACCAGCCTAGGGGTTTATATCAATATATACATGCCCATGATGCCACTCTTTTCTCCTTCTTCTCCGTTTTCTACCAAAATAGACCTTCGTGTCGGACCTCATCTGTGACCTCCAAACAACAAGCGGCTAGAATATCCTTTATCCTTTCCCTCTCCGAATCACTTATCTTCACAATATCTCGGTCCCTGGAGTGTGCCTTGACTGCATTTCCTGTCCCACCCTGCAGGCCATCGCTTCCTGCAAGCCTACAACCGGTTCCTAGGGTCCGCTGGGCCAACAATCCCGCCAATAATGTCTGCAGTTACACCATCTCCAGATGTCAGCCCAGTGTCAGCAGCCACCACTAATGGTCATTTTCCGAGAGACCAATTTTGTCTTAACTTATCCACTCTCCCAGATGCTAGTAATTTCGTCCTCAAGAGCACTCTCAAATCCCCCCATCTGCTCGATTCCCCTACTGGATTCTATTCGGGTAACAACGTCCTGAACGGACAGTTCAAGAAACGACCCAGAAATATGTCTCAATCATCAGGTACCGACAGAGAGCTATCAAATGAAGCCCAACCGCAAGGAAATGGGCCTACGAGCAATGACAACCGCTCAAACCCCAAAAAGAGACCCAGTACAGATACGATAGATTATCCACGCAGACGAGCCACAATTGCGGTAATGACAGCCCACTAATTGTTCAATTGAATTGCAGACACTAATGTGAAGATAGTGCGAGATATGCCGTTCCAGAAAATCAAGGTGTGATGGATCCCGACCAAAATGTCGACTTTGCACAGAATTGAATGCTGAGTGCGTCTATCGAGAACCTGGAATCAAATTGGACGCTGGTGACAAACTTATCCTTGCTCATCTCAACCGCATAGAAGGCCTACTTCAATCAAACCTTATGGCGCAGACCACTGGAATGGGGATTGCCTCTCACTCCCCCGCCGCAAGCAACAGTACCACGGAGGATATTCTAGGACGAAGCTCCAATCTCTCGCTAGGAATGTTGCCATTGAATGGAGCATTAAATGGTCTCGGAACGTGGTCAAACGCTCCTTCCAATATATCCGCAATGCCAAAAATCCATACCACTCCTGCGCTCAATCTCCTCCAATGGCCTATGATTAGGGACTTGGTATCAAGACCTTATGATCCCCAGGTATTGTTGCAACTCGAAATGTCTCGTGAGCCCCTCCAATTGGGCACATCTTTAAGTTTAGACCTCTCAAATACGGCTACCTATGTCCAGTCCTTCTTTGAGAGGGTCAATGTATGGTACGCTTGTGTCAATCCCTACAACTGGACGAGCTATTACCGTACGGCCCTCTCCCATGGTTTTAGAGATGGTCCA
Source organism: Patellaria atrata CBS 101060 (assembly GCA_010093705.1). Lineage (NCBI taxonomy): Eukaryota > Fungi > Ascomycota > Dothideomycetes > Patellariales > Patellariaceae > Patellaria > Patellaria atrata. The sequence continues at coordinate 287,308 of MU006107.1, forward strand.
GAAAGCTGTATTGTCCTCCTCGTTTTGGCTCTCGGCCATGCTAGCAGTGCCGGTAGCATATCAAACCAACCGATGGACAAAGATCCTCCAGGATTAGCATATTTCGCGGCGGCGTGGGCTTTACTACCAAGTCTAATGACCCGCAATACCATGCTATCCGCACAGTGCCACATTCTCGCCTCCGCTTATCTGTTTTATATCGTTCGCCCATTGGAAGCTTGGAATCTTCTGAGTGCAACTAGCATGAAGCTCCAGTTGCTGCTTAGTGCGCCTGGAAGGTTACCACCACATGCCAAAGAATTGAGTGAAAGAGTGTTTTGGAACACATTGCTGTTTGAAAGTGACCTGTTGGCCGAATTAGACTTACCACATTCCGGAATCGTACAGTTCGAGGAGACTGTTGGTTTACCGGGAGGCTTTGAAGAGGAAGGCGAAGAAATTGTTGGCCGCGATGAACTGTGGTACTTCCTTGCGGAGATTGCACTTAGGCGGTTGCTCAATCGCGTGAGCCACTTGATCTACACCAAGGAGACAGCAATGACCTCCACTACAGCAACCTTGGAGCCACTAGTTGCGGAGCTTGACTTCCAATTAACGCAATGGTACGAAGGGCTTCCTCAACCTGTCCAATTCCCACATAGTAGAGTTCCTCTATCGAATCCGGTCCAAACGGTATTGCGGCTGAGATACTTCGCGTGCCGAACAATCATCTTCAGGCCCTACATTCTTGCAGTCCTCAACGACGAGTCGGCCGCAATGGACCTGACCGTGCAGGAAAACTGCCGAAAATGCCTCGAAGCGTGTATCCGCCAGCTAGAGCATCTTTCTGCCCAGTAAGTTCCTAAACCCTATCATGCTGCAAAGCAAATTTCTAACCATTCTCAGTCACGCCGGCCACCTCCCATATCTTTGGCAAGGAGCTCTCTCGTAGGTCTTCCAAAAATAGAATATTCTGCAATATCATACTAACGAACCAACAGCATCGTTTCACAAACTCTGCTTGTTATGGGCGCAACAATGTCACCATCCCTTTCCGCTCTGCTGCCGCCCCCGCATCAAATGGACGTCATCATCTCGGACGTAGTGCTTGAAATCGAACGGTATAGCCATCTCGCGCCGAGCCTCCAACTCTCCGCAGAGATCATCCGGGAAGCGGAGGAAAGGAGACAGATGTTCCTTCGTTCGGCAGGCCTGAGGGTCTGAAATTGAGCCGGCCGAGCAAGGCGATGCACACACACACACACACACAAAAGCAGAGCAAGAGGAGAGAGCAAAAGAAGATCCAACCAGTCGGCATGCATGAAAAGAGATGTACAAGCAGTATCTTGCCATGTATAGCAGAAAGGGGGTGCGCACGGTCCCAGAAATTCCGGTCAGCCAACCGCTGCGAGTGGTTAGGCAGAATTTAGCCTATTTCAAGGTCTGTGTAACGTAGACTTGCCCGAAGCGGAAATTTGGCAACCTTTCAGCAATACAGCCGTCTAATGCTCACGATGATGAGGTACGCGGTGCTGGTTCCCCACTCCTCACAACTTATTTTATACGCGCCGTTCCTGGGGCCTGGACAAACGGTAGTTGGGTTCGAGAGATGATGGGCTTTTGATTGTCAGGATGCAAGCCACGACGAAAGAGATGGTGTGCTGAGAGGGAAGAAAGGGAGAATGAGACGCGGTTTCGAGGTATAGAGATGAGCGTCAATGCGCTCGGGCTTTTTCCCTCCAAGGAAAAATCGGGTGTAAGGATGGATAGGTGCCGAGTTGGGATCGGGTATGCTGTTGTGTAAGTTGTAGCACGAACCCCACGAGAACCATGAGACACGCCGTGCATGATGAGAGCCGGGTTACGGAATGATGCTGGGCTAAGGGTACGGGTTACGGGTTACGGTTCAAACGTAGAGGCACGGTACTGCAGAAGGGAAACATATTTTTGACATATCACTTTTTTTTGATTTTTGCAGTTTCTTGCCATCATTTCAGAGGAGCGGGGGGGATTTGCGGCGCATGATCTTTGAAGGTCAAGGTATTTAGCATTTCCTTTACTCTTACATCTGTACTTGTAGAATTAGAAGAAGAATTGAAGGAATCCGGGGGCACAGCACATGAGCGAGATACCAAACCGCACGCCGGCTCGTTGTGGTTCGCCATGTTGCTTACCCTCCATCTCACACACCACCAGCAAGAATAAAAAAGTCAAAGTCAAAGTGAAAGTGACTTTCGATCCGTCTCATCAGAGTCCCTTCCCATCGACTACTCCTCCTCCTCGCCTAACGTTCCTTCCAGTTAAAGTCCAAGTAGTGGCGCGCCCAGGGCTCTATCCGATATCTCATAAGCACGAGATTGCAGAAGCTTGTCTGCCTGCCTCCCGAGCAAGGGGGGCCAGCCCAGCCCGCCTAATTGGTCGCGGCTAAAGCGTCTTCTCCTTCGATACGTTTTTCTGGAAAAATCCACATGGAAGCCGCCAAGAGTGCGCTGGCGGCGGGCTTTTGCATGGCCCGGTGGGTTATGGGGAGTAAAAACTAGGTTACACTAACAGGAAAGACCTCAACCCTGGACGGAGCGCATTCTTCCGCTGGACTGATGCGGGAACAACTTCTGTCGATTGGTAGACTTTGGTAGATGGCGCGGGTTCTTGATCGCCTATTCTTATCCCTAGTTTTTCTTGAAGTTTGGAGTTATGGGGGAAGGGGAGGGAGGGGGATAGCGCTGACGGGTTGGGAGAGGTGGTTGAT